>JADGJF010000613.1:0-17208 GCA_027596845.1 Quaeritorhiza haematococci | reverse complement strand
CCCTCTCTCCCAACAAAATACCAACCATTTCCCAGAGAGGACTCATCTCGCGCAACCGATCAACGTGCTTGGTAACACGGTCGATCACGTAATCGATCTCCTCCTCGGTCGTAAACCGTCCAATCCCAAAACGAATGGAAGAGTGCGCCATGTCGTCGTCCGCCCCCAAAGCACGCAACACATAGGATGGCTCCAAAGAGGCAGACGTGCAAGCACTCCCGGAAGAGAGGGCAATCTCTTTCAAGGCCATGAGCAACGATTCACCCTCGACGTAAGCGAAGGAGAGGTTGACGCAACCTGAAAACAAAACCGAAAGAGTTTGTCGGTACGCCAGCAAATATGGATTAACGTCAAATTGTGGATTTGGATTTCTTTGATACCTGGGTATGCGTGCTCCGGATCGCCGTTTCTGACAACATGCTTCACGTTCGCCATGATTCCGTTCACCAACCGCTCGGACATTTTCTTGACTCTGACTGCGTCGTACTATGAAGTTGATCGAAGGCCGAAGAAAGGTTATCAGCACCGATTACGAGCTCAACCAATCTTGTGATTTGCAAATCGAAAAATCAGACTCCCTGTGCATTCCTACACATACAGACTCGACTTTGCAAGTCTTCATTCAGGAGAAAGCTAAACATAGCCTTATCATCATTTTTCAAAAAGGAAATACGAAAAGCGCCAAAAGACTTGATACTCACCGCCATTTCCTCCTTAGCCAGCCGACAAGCTTCGCCGAGACCGACACACAAAGGCGTTGGGACAGTTCCACTCCTCAAACCACGTTCTTGACCACCACCAGACTGCAAGGGTTCCAATCTAACTCGGGGCCTCCTACGCACGTACAGAGCGCCTACACCCTTTGGACCATAGAGTTTATGCCCTGAAATTGACATAAGGTCCACGTTCATCGCGTTGACATCGATGGGGATCTTCCCAACTGCTTGAGCTGCATCCGTCTGCATGTGCAGGGAATGAGAAGGAATTAATTAACATCTCCGAATGATACATATCCGCTTGAGCAAAACATAATGCTTTTGTTCTGTACATACGTGGAAGAAAATCTTGTTCGCCCGGCAGATTTTGCCAATTTCGTTGATCGGTTGAATAACCCCGATTTCATTGTTGACAGTCATGATCGACACAAGGACAGTGTCAGGACGGATGGCATTTTGGAGATCCTATACGGAATCACCAAAGCAAGGATGCAAGAGAAAATACTTTCATTAGTCAAAGCTGGATAATTGATGAGCCTCTCCCTATCCCCCAGAAAACAAGAACACAGCCTACCTCGATCTTGATCAAACCATTCTGCTGCACCGGCAGATAGGTGACATCAAAACCTTCTTCTTGCAAGACGCGACATGAATCCAAAACGCATTTGTGCTCCGTCTGCGTTGTGATGATGTGCTTCTTCTTGCCCTTGTAAAACCGCGACACGCCTTTCACTGCCATGTTGTTCGACTCAGTAGCACCGCTCGTGAAGATGATTTCCTTTGCGTCTGCCCCGATCAAGGATGCGACATGCTGAAAAAAAGAGAGTAATGGTTTCAATCAAAACCCGAAGTTTGTTGAAGGATGAGGGGGACTCAGATTGACACGTACCTTTCGTGCAGCTTCGGTTGCATCCTCAGATTCCCAACCATATTGATGCGTACGTGAATGGGGATTGCCGTACTGCTGACTCATGTAAGGGAGCATGGCGTCGAGAACACGAGGATCTTGAGGCGTGGTTGCCTATTCAAGTAATTGGTCCACGTCAGTAGGCCAAGCGCAGGGCACGTTACAGTCCGATATATGTTTTCCCACGGGAGCATACCTGCATGTCGAGATAAATCGGACGCCCCTCTTTCTTAACCAGCGTCGTTTCTTCGAATCCCAACGCTTCGGCTAGCGGCAAAAACAAGGGTTCAGTTGAGTTTAATGACACCTCATCACAGATAACAGGAGATCAGGGTTGCATGCAGAGAATTCCACTCATCACCGCTCACCTTTGAACGGTTGCTGCCCCTGGGAGGTGAGACTCGCTTTTGTTGGTTTGGAGGCTGTCACGAAAAGTCTTCGAGAAGTCGTGACGGCAGCAGCGGCAACGGTGGGTTGGGAGCCAAGAATTTGGCAGGAGAGGCAGACGTTGGAGGGTATCTTTGCGATACCCCCGAGGGGTCGGAGGATCCTGGTGCAATCTTTGACCATCAACATGGTGTTTGGTTGGGCGGGGCGAACTCGCGAAGAAACAAAATGTGTTCACTTCTACTTTGAATAAAGTTTTGTGATACCATGCCTGGACGGATGGAAAAACCTGAACCGCTCAACCAAAAGAGCAACTGATCCTCTTGGTCATCTTGGTCAGCAGGCCGGAAGGGGGGAGGGCACCATGATGGGTCGACCCAAAACACAGATGTTTTCCTCACAACATCGTATGATTGTGTAATTGATTGAAAGGAAGTCCCAAGAATGGCCCGCAAAGAACCGGTCTTCTCCACGTGCAATAAATATCTAAAATAACAGTTTGGGAAGAAAGAACAAGGTCCGTAAAGCTCCGTTTCCAAATCCAGATCATACGGGTCGGTGGCTTCATCATATGGCTTCCAAAAGGTGTATATCCGGTCCACGTATTTCCACTCTTGTCTCAGTTAGAGCTTCCCCACAACATGGGCGTCGTAGTCGTGAAAGGGCACCCAACCACTCGTGTCGTCAGTCGACGCCGCAACTGTGATCGAAACATGTTGGGTCGAAATTCCTTATGGCTGACGAACTCAGAAGGCTGGTAGTGTGGAATTCAAGCGCTGCTCGGTGTCTTTATCCCGACTTCTTCGTTCTTCGCCTTCCACCTCTCCCGACGCAATTTGGCTTCCTCCATATTTTGTTCCCTCTTTTTTTGCGACTGAAAATGCACAAATACTAATTAGAGCAAATCTCCGAGTCTGTTTTGCGGCCTCCTCTCACGAAACGAAACGATTGCTCCGAAGAAAGGCACTTTACTTTACCTCCACTTTCATACATTCCAGGAAATTCAGTCGGTTAGTTTCGCATTTGCCTATCAACCGGCCCATAAATCCCTCGCGTTCAACGCATGCCCTGAAGTTCTCTGCGAGCTGTTCGCAGGCGGGGTGAAGTGTCATTGTGGTGGTTTTGATGTCAGAAACTTTCGGTCGCACAGAGATTACGTGATGTTGGTGGGGTCTACAGATCTGGTCGAGTGCGAACAGGAGGGGTTGGTATGTCATCAGAGAATCGGTTGTGTTGTCGTTGATGGAAGAGAAAGCTATTCTTTTATAGCATGAATTTCATAACAGTAAAATATGATATTCGGGCGTACCCGACACACTGTTAACTTTTCTTTCAATTCCAAACTCCGCACTGGCTTCCCTGTTCAGCAAAAGGAACTATCATGGCTCCTGGAAGATATCGTCCCGTCAGCTCTGACCGAAATATCAATGGCATTAAAGGTTATGTATCCTTTGCTCCCTGGAGCCCGTGACGAGAGCGGTATGCTCAAATACAACCTCTCTTCTCCCAACCCACAACATCTCAGAATGCCCTAGCGCTCTGTTCTACAAGTGAAGGAGGTGCGCATTCCAACTTTCATCAGTTTCTTCTTTGCAAACGAAGAACTTTTCTAACCTCAGGTACTTATCACTAATCTTAGCGCCACAGCCGAACCAGCGTTCAGGAGCCACCACCGCGGTTTCGTCACCAAAGTAATTGAGCTTCGGAGTTCGTTTCCGCAAATGGGTTAGAAAGGGGATGGAGCGACTGGTGACGGGGTTTCCCAGCGACTCATGCCGATGTTTTCGCATTTAATAGTAGCGACGCCTTGAAGGGTTTCCTCACGATCAATGGACCTATGCTTATGAAAGGGGTACGAAACTGTTCACTTGCTCGCTCGGTTTTCCGTCTTTATTCTGCTTGCCCAATCTTATGGCGGTCGATGTTTGTCACCTTTTATTGACGGCAGGAACTGCTTGCCAAATTTCGTGGTCATAATCCAAGAAAAGTGGTGTTAAATCCAGGGCGACCGTATCTACTTTCGCAGGTTGGTATCTGTTCCAATTCTGGGTTCAGCTGCAGTACCATATTGATCGAGATCATTTTGCAGGTGCACACCGTTCGGAATTGCATCTTGCTTGCGTTGAGTACGTTTGACATCCTCAATACGAAATTCGAAGATAAGGCTTCCATGATGGAGGTGAGCCCATCAGTACAAAAGCTGACTTCAGGAACGTAGTTATCCTTCTAATCGCTTATGTTTTGATTCAAAGTCTCTACGAAAAATGTCCACATTCATCGATAAAAGCTTTGAAGCTATGAGTGCCCCACCAGAGTCATCGCTCTTCCCCAATAAAGAATGCGATCCGAAGGTGAGAGCAGTCCTATTGTACAAACAAAGTCATAACAGAAAAATTGGTCTAATCAAACGGGCCTCCACTCCGAACCCCATCCATGCCCCTCTGGGATTTCCGAAGCACTTCAATCCCGAACTGACAGAAGACATGGTTGTGGACTTCCACATCAACAACAGCAACATTGTCGTGTCCATGTACATGCTGAACTTCCATCAGGCCGGATTGCCGCTGCAATTCCAGAGCAAGATCGTGGCAAAGTTCAAAGCACTCAAACTCGAGTATGCTGTCCTGAATGTGTTATTTTTAGTTTTCGGGTTGAATTGCTCAAACGGCTTGGATATTGAGTGGTGAACCGCCGCTAATTGAACACCGCGCGCTTGTTTCCCGCCTCCACCATGCTGCTCCCCACACCCTCAAATCCTCCATATAGCAAATACAAAGGTCGGCCCGTCGAGATCGTCGATGAAATCAACGTCGAATCACCATGCGCACAACTGCATACCATGGTTTCATTACTCAATGTCGCTCGAGAGAGGTGTCGCGATGTGCTGAGAAAGCTGGATCCGTTCTGAGCGTTGGAGGTACCTAAAGGATCGAACGCTTTTTACGCTGTGTTCAACTGATAGCACTTCATCCCCGTCGTACTCGCTTTTTGAACCGTTCCATTACGAGGTCATCTAGAAATGCGAAAAAGTTAACCCCGATTAAGGTCCTGTACATAGTTCGGCTTTGGAAAAGTCAATTTAAGGACCGTGTCATACCTGTAGCCATTGTCCGACGATCGAACTTCTTCCGTTGTCCGTCGTCATTACGGCCACCGCGATCGTCTTTGGCACCTGCACCTGATTCCCGATCGTTCGGGAACTCATCTCGGTGTTGACGATTCCGCCTTCCGATTGCAACTAGAAAAATGAGGACCAAATATGACACGATGTCAATGACGTGTCTCTGTTGAAACAGAAAGAAACGAAAGAAGAGGGGGTGCACTTACATCGATCCGCTGCAACGAAATTTGCACCGACCAACTTATCCTTTTGAAGGAGAAAGGGCTCACGTCAAGAAAACTTGAAGCTACGGTATTGGAGTGAATGAAGAAAGAGAACACGACGCCTACCAGTGTGTCCTTCTTGTCCATTTTCTTTTCCGCCATTTGCTTTTTCGCCCGTTCTGTTGCCTCGATATTTTTCAATTTGTTGCTGGAAGGTCGAAGGTCATACAAAAGGCGCTGTCAGTACGCGCTTCCCTTGCATCACCGTTCACTCGAAAGACCTCATCAGTCCCAGGCTACGACTTGCATTACCTGATACCGAGGTCAACTTCCGGGATAGACGTTAACATACCCGCCGACAACGTCACGTTTCCTTCGCTTACTGGCTTCTCCTCAATCTGCGCACAGAACACAGGAAACTGTCAGCACCAAGTTCCCACCCTCTTCAACTCCAATTCAACATCCACACCCACCTTCAAATGATCAGGTATGGCAAACAACTGCTCCTTAAGCTTGTCGAGCAACACTGGTTCCTCTTGTGGTTTTTCTGCTAGTTGCTCTTCATCTTCGGGTAAGCCGCGGCGTTTCCGTAATTCTTTATCGATGAATTGTTGCCTATTTGTGAAGATATTTGATTTAGTTCGGTGGTGCATTACTGGATGCGGAGGGCGTTGCGTTAAGGAAAGCGGTGGGTACACTCACATTAACCGTTCAGTGTCCATGGCGTTTGATTCAGTAGCAAAGGAGCCTAACTTTGCGTTTGCGTCCGACCTAATACAGACGAAAGACACAATTAGCACACTGAATCCGCATGCCCAGAGGACAAGAGTAACGCCCCATCTCAACATAGCCCCCCCCCCAGGCCAACCCTTACGTTTTCTTTATGTCCTCCAACGTAAACAACCCCCCACTCGACTTCATCTTGAACGGGTCATCATTCTCTGCCGCAGCCTTCTCTGCCTCCTCCTTCTCCCTTCTTTTAGCATCGCCCTTGAGGAGTTCGTGTGCGTCGATTCCGGGGACTTTCATTTTGCGTCGGAGTTTGCGGAGTTCGAGTGCTTCTTGAAGGACTGAGCTGGATAAAATGAAATGAGAAAAATACGATAAGTCAGGTTGAATGAGGGACGAAAACCGAGTGGGAAAAAGCGGTTGGTACGCTCTGAAAGTATGAAGCCCAGGTGCTCCAGAAGTGGGGAGCAAAAAAGCCCTTGACTAACCTCATTCCCTCTCCCTCTTCATCTTCTTCGTCAGCCCATTTTACAGGTTTTGTTTCGTTGGTTTCTTTTGATGAAGAGGCCGCATCGTTTTTCTGGCTCACATTGTCGTCATTGTCGAGCTCGACGATCTTCTTGCGGTATTTCTTTACCATGTTTGCTGAAGGTGTGTTGAAATGGAAGTTGAGTTGGGAGTAGACCGTCCCACAACTGAATACAGAGTTGCACATACCACAGGCAACAGGGGCGACACCCCTTCTAACTCTTTACACTCATCCACACTCGGGTGTGCAAGCAGTGCCCGGTACCTTCCATGAGGGACGTTGAGGCAAAAATGGACGATCAATAAAAAAAGGCCGGAAGCAAGGCAGGAATGATGGAAGGCAGGGTAGAAGGGGCAGGATCTATGGTAAATAAACTAAATAAGTTAAATAGAACCAAGGACTGATCATGCGACGTTTTTTGAGTTTCAGCACAACAAGAGTGAGCACTGAGTGGGGCAATAGGTATCGAAACCGCCCAGTGTCTTGGCACTCTGACCACAGCTTCTTTGCTCAATATACTGCGTCCACACCATGCGCTAGCTCCTAGCGCAAGTTTATGTTTTGCCCTTGCCAGCGTGCTTGAGTGGACTACAAGTCTTCTTCGACAATGAACAAGGAGCCGCGAATAAGGGAGGACTATTTGTTCCACTATGATGAGTCATGAAATAGGGGAAGTCTGAGGTCAGTTTGATGATAAAGGAAAAAATAGTTGAGGGGAAAAGGAAAGATTGAGGAAAGATTGAGGGCCGCCGTGAGCGCTCCACCATGTCATATTTTATGTGGTGGTGGACAAACGAGGAGAGGGAGAAAATGTATGCAACTCCAACGCCGAATCCAACAGGATCAGTTCCAGATCAGTCCTAGGATCAGTCACGGCGCTCGCGGATGGAGTGTTGACACGAAAATCCCTATTTTTTGCACATCTGAAGCTTTGTCCGTCTCAGGCTGTGACCAGGTCAGTGACGATGTTCTCCTCATCCACCGCTTTGTCCGCCGCTCTGAGTCCGCAATGAGACATGAACATGTGGCGTCGGAGTTTGACGCGAAACTTTTTTCGGAGTTCAAATAGTATCTTTGTTATGTTCGCGGTCGCCATAGCTGATCAGAGTGATTCTAGCCACTTTGAAATTCATGTGCGATTGCATGTTATTGCTGTTCTGAGTATAAAACATGACGACGTGATGGTGAAGTACTTCCCAGAGACGATAGGTCAAGAGCGGAATTCCATACCAAATTTACTGACTAGACCATAGACTAAAGATGCGCGTCTACATTCGCTGCGCTTATTGGCGCTCGCCATCGCCCTCAGCATCGCCAGCATCATCAGGGCAAGCACAGACATCAACCAGCCGACCATCCCCGACATGGCCGCCTTGACCCCAGAACTCACCGAACTCACCCAGTAACTCACCCAACTCCGGACCCAAACCAAGGACCTTCCCACCACAGAATCCAAAATCGATCTCGCAATCAAGACGACAGTCAGCTCCGCTGTTTTCCAAAGTTTGGTCAAGTCTCTGACCAACAACGTCGTCGAACTCTGGTGAAGAAAGCCGACAGCACTGAGCTCGTCGACGCGACCCTGACTCACCCAAGCATCACATCCGCCCAACGACCCAGAAGCCGCAATTTTACGGACGAGGAAAAGGCGAAGCTGGGCCAGTGCATCAAGACGGCTCTTGTCGAAAAGAAGGATCGCTTCCCCGTCATCGTCACCGAACAGGTTGGCACGACTGTCAAATCTCGGTCAGAAGAAATCGTCAAGATCTGGAACGAGTATTCCTGGTTCAAGACTCTTACGCAGTCGGGGTTCTCGCAGCTGGTTGACCGTGTGAAGAAGGTGGTTGGGGTTAGGAAGATTTATGATGAAATCATGAATGAGTGGGCTACGGAGGTTATGACTGAGGTTCTTGAGTTGGGTGGGAAGGACATCATCACAGTCACGAACGACCACATTGCCAACGACATCACTGCCACGACCGATAAGTCCGACCTTCGCAAACGTGGGCCACTTTCCACTGAATCCACTGAACCCGCTGAACCCTCCGCGATCGTCAAATTCGTTACCTACGTTGTCCTCCGCACATTCTTATCCTCAATACCCCTCCTCTACTACAGCATGGCTGTTCTCTCGGCGGCCTCGGAAAAGGTTAAAACCCGCGCATCTGTCCAGTTCGAACCAACCGTATGCAGGATGATGCACATTGTTGTCCGTAAAGGGTCAGATTGTCCAACGCCTCCGTTTCCGCCTCCGTCCATCCCCTGCTCCGTCCTCGCGAGTGCCGTGACTGATTCTGTTGGATTCGGCATTGGAGTTGCAAACAACTTATCCGTTTTTCTCCTGTTTCCTTCTTTGCCCACGCATTTGCCCGCCACCACATAAAATCTGATATGGTGGAGCGCCCAAATCTTTCCTTCCCCCTCACCTGAACATTGACATTTTGATTTCTCTATCAAACCGATTTCAGACTTCAACTTTTTTCAAGACGTTGGGGCCCGCCGGCTAGGTATCTTTGGGTCCGCAACAGGGCATGATGTTCCAAAAGGGGAGAAGAGTCGGAGGTACCGCTGAAGGTGACGCGAAACTTTTTTTCGGAGTTCAAAATGATATTTTGGTTATGTTTGCGGTTGATACAACTGATCAGAGTGGTTCTGGCCACTTTGAACTGCAAGTGCGATTGCATGTTCTTCTGTTGTTGAGTATAAAACCTGACGACTTGAGCGAGCCAAGTTATTCTTCAGAGACAACAGGTTCCAAGTAAGACTTACTTGAGCAGAATTTTCATACCAAATCTACCAGACGATAGACTGAAGATGCGCGTCTACATTCGCTACGCTTTATTGGCGCTCGCCATCGCCTTGAGCATCGCCAGCATCATCAGGGCAAGCACGGACATCAACCAGCCGACCATGCCCGACTTGGCCGCCTTGACCCCAGAACTCACCGAACTCACCCAGGAACTCACCCAACTCCGGACCCAAACCAAGGACCTTCCCACCACAGAATCCAAAATCGATCTCGCAATCAAGACGGCAGTCAGCTCCGCTGTTTTCCAAAGTTTGGTCAAGTCTCTGACCAACCACGTCGTCGACACTCTGGTGAAGAAAGCCGACAGCACTGAGCTCGTCGACGCGACCCTGACTCACCCAAGTATCACATCCGCCCAACGACCCGGAAGCCGCGATTTCACGGACGAGGAAAAGGCGAAGCTGGGCCAGTGCATCAAGACGGCTCTTGTCGAAAAGAAGGATCGCTTCCCTGTCATCGTCACCGAACAGGTCGGCACGACTGTCAAATCTCGGTCAGAAGAAATCGTCAAGATTTGGAACGAGTATTCCTGGTTCAAGACTCTTACGCAGTCGGGGTTCTCCCAGCTGGTAGACCGAGTGAAGAAAGTGGTTGGGGTTAGGAAGATTTATGAAGAAATCACGAATGAGTGGGCTACGGAGGTTATGACTGAGGTTCTTGAGTTGGGTGGGAAGGATATCATCACAGTCACGAACGACCACATTGCCGCCGACATTACTGCCACGACCGATAAGTCCGACCTTCGCAAACGTGGGCCACCCTCCACTGAACCCACTGAGCCCACTGAACCCTCCGCGATCGTCATATTCATTACCGCCATTGTCCTCGGCCCATTCTTGTACTCAATACCCCTCCTTTACTACAGCATGGCTGTTCTCTCGGCGTCTGTGGTTTTCACGGTCTTGGGTATATTCGCAGTCATCGGCGCACCCATCTTGATTCCACTCGAAATTGGATTCCTGCTTCAATACCTGCTTCAATACTTTGGTTCCCTGTTGTCTGGACTCAGGAGCTTAGCTTTCAATTAGATAGATAGACTTGCATTCATCGACGTTACTTTTCAACACCTTTGCATGTTTCAATTATTTAAAATATCCACCCTGCAGGAAATCAAATAAAGTGTGATCAAAGTTAACACAAATCCAAACTGGTCTCTCGTAATGCAACGACCAAACGATGCTTGCACACATCCAAACCCTCATTTAGCGACGATTACATGTAAAATATCGTGGGAGTTCATAACGATTGGGTGCTAGAAATAAAGAAGGTCAGCGTGAGCGGTGTACTAGGCCGTGCATGATAATCAGAAGGAACTTAGTTGGGAGAATCTGCATCTGCATATATTATGCACGGCAACTAACCACCACATCTGGGTGCAGTGACACCCAGACCGCCCGCTTGCGAATCCGCATCAGGTGTCCGTAGTTCTTCTACCTACAGTTCGTCCGCTACATAGAGTCGTGTGAAGTCCATCGAAGATCCTTCATTCTACGTAGCTATCTCGGTTGTATAAAAGTATAACTGGACAATGCAAGTAATAACAATGCTGCTTGTTACGTTGATGCCGCGTCCAATGACCGTCCACTATTGTAGAATTATGCTCAACGAATGTCATAAAGACATTTAGCATGTTAAGGCCAAAGGAGCATGCCAATGCACAACGACACCGGCGCCACTGGAGGTCAGCCGATCATTAGTTCAACGATGTCGGAGACTCAATTGGTCTATATTGTCCAACAAAGCAACTCTTCCAGCACTCTTCCACATTGCTTCTCAACACTTACATCCTTACATAATTATCACAGCATGTTTCACCCATCATTCAAAAAAGTCATCTTACTATACTGTCATTCATATCTATAAAATAAAGTGAACAAACAAATCCAAACCTGTCTCTCGCCATGCAACCATATCAGTACCATAAAAGTGACCAACAGAGGATTTGAAAAGAAAGGCCGGTAGATGAATAGAATTACGATTTCAAGAAAGCTTCTAGAGTCTCAGTACTTTCTTATTTTTGGCGATTGAGCGATCAGAAAGTTTGGAGGTGGAGCAGGGAAAGCGATTTGCATATTTGAGTGCATACTGTATTGTCGGTTGTGAAGAAATGGAGCGAGTTTCGAACAATCAACTAATGCCAAGCTTTGGCGGTCTCAAAAGACTTCGATGACGAGGGCGGTTACGGCATGGGCCCAAGACCACAAGGCAACCCTATTTACATCAACTAATGTAGGGTGCCGATACTTCAAGGCGGATGAAATCGCAAATCCGTTGAGTTGATTAAATACTTGGTGCCAGACTTGGGTACGGGGCAGGGTACTGAGTACTTGAGTCCTTTCTCGCTTGAAAAACAAACGAAATCATATTGGGCTTTGCCCCACACATTAGTCACTGGTTCCGTATTGGTTCCGTATCTGTTTACAAATATTCTCAATATGGTGGCAAACATTCCAGCATGTATGCATCTAAGGTACAAAATAGTCCGTGACAGTTGTTCCACAACTAGTTTACTCTTCACCATCGACTGCTTCCTCCTCCAAGTATGCATCCTCTTCGTCGTCTTCGAAGGTGGCACCGGGGACGAGGTAGAGACGGAGCATGGGCTACATAAATCGAAAGGAGGATTCGGTTTAGAATGAGAATACTGAGAGTGGGCAAGAAAAAGCCCATGCGGTCGAAATCCGGAAAATTGCTTACCTTGTTCGGGTCCCTGACCAAGACGTACTTGCCGTCTTCCTTGCCGAAAAGCAAGTTGATCCAGGTCTTGACAATACCCCAAGCGTTGGTCACAGACAAGTTCATCTGAGAAGCAAACTCCTTGGGCTTGAAGAACTGTGTGCCCAAGATGGCGTGACGAGTCCGGTCCTTGGAGCTGACGCGGCTGACGAAACCCAAACGAATTTGGTCGGCACCAGCCAAAACGGCTTCCATGCTCCACCGTGCGAGCTTGTTTCCGTTGTTCTTGATCTCGGTGGCCATGACGGCACCACGTTGCGAGTCGAGCTTTTGCCGCCAGTCGGGTGCACCGCCGGATCCAGTGGCACGTGAGTCGAACTCGTTGAGGGCCTTGACAGTGATGAACATGGTTTCGTTGGGGGAGTGGGCGGCCTTGCGGGTTGCCATTGGGCCAGACGGAGGTGAGGAGCCGGGGCCAGGTTGGTGCAGCGCAGCGTCGACTTGTGTCCGGGCAATGAGGTTGAAGTCACCGCAGTTCCATTGGCGGTAGCGGTAACCGACTGAGGGTGCGGGGTCCATGTCAGACACAGAGCCGTCATGGAACGGGCTGGTCTTGTTGAATGCATATGATTCGCCCTGCACATATGTAAACGATAGTGAGTCTCAGTGGATTTGAATGAGCAAAACAGCCCAGAGCGGTTCCATACCTGTTTCAGAACTTGTTGAGAGAAGTTGCGGTTGACGTAGGTGGCTTCGATGGCAAGCTGCGTCCGGGTATTCGGGCTATCATTGTCTGCACCTTCCATTGGCGGGTCGGCTGCGTTCTCGTTGACAGAGAGGAAGTCTGTTCCACAAAGGTGAAAAGTTCAACGAATCAACATCAATCGCTTTTTGATAAGAGAGAATACAGAACAGGACAATAAGGCAGCAGCAAATTCATTGACAGGAAGTGAACCGTACCGAAGTTCCCACCGTCGCGCTTGTCCAAGAAGATTTTGTTACCCTCCTTGGTAATAACGATATCCCATGAGTAGACAGACCGGACAGAACACATCAAAGTCGCGAGAATGTTGTCGGTGGCGAAGACAGTCGGTTCGGAAACATCTTGGGCCAACTGGGTATTCCCAACATTGAGAGACGGTTCCAAGTTAGATTGATACACTGATGCGCATACTCGAAAAAAGCGAACAATCCATCGAAAGGTTAGCAAACCGTACCTGTTGGATGATGGGGTCGGCGCTGGTGGTGACATTCATGAAAGACCTGTCGATCTGTTGAAGGGACTTTTCGTTCTTGGTGTTGACTCGGTCGAAGGATTTGTCGTAGTATTTGACCTCGCCGAATGCAGAGCTGAGAAGAAACAGGGAGAGCGCAGATTGTTAGACATCAGATCGCACAAACATTTGGATTTCTCGTGGTCGTCGACCCCAACATTTCGCATAACGGATCAGACAGTGTGAATACAAGAAATAAGGCTATAACATCAAATTGTTTTTCAGCCCAAAAGGTGACATCACATCCGTGCGTGTACGGGTGTAGGGCCCCAGAAGTTCCACAACATAATCACCAAAGAAAAACGATCAAGTACTCACATGTCTGTGGGTTCGTCGACCTCGGTGTTCAGCTTGTTCAACCGGTTAAAATCGATTTCTTCGATAATCTTCCAGTCGAGGCCCACCTTGACGGAAGCATCACGAATCCGTTGCGGTTTGTCGTTGTACCGTCTGCGACCACCCCAGCCACCACGACCACCGAAACCACCACGACCCCCGAAACCACCACGGCGGTTGCCTGCTTCAAATTGGTGAAGGAAAGGGACAGAGTTGACATGTTGGTAAATGTCATATCTTTAACTTAAGCACCAGAAGCGGCTGTATGTACAGCGGTCATGACGCCCAAAACCTTACCTTGGAAACCACCATCTTGGCCATCCCGCCGACCCCACGGCCTGTTATTATGACCTCCTCTAGGTCTCTGGGTCTTGAAAGTAGTCTTCTTCTGTGTGGACGCTCCCCTGTCAACAACAGAGAAGCTTGCCTCCTCCTCGGCGGCATGCTGGTACATGAACGCCGATGCGGTACCCGACCCAAAGGCCTCGACAGGCCCAAACCGTCCACCAGCACGTCTCCTCGAGGTAGCGCCGTCTTCGCCATAGCCACGGCGATCTTGGAAACCGTATCCATCTTGTGGGGAAGTCCAGTCAGCGATTTTGCCAAGACGGTCGGATTTGGAGTAGGGGGCATAGGGGATGGCAGAGAGTTCGTCAGGGAGTTCGGTACTGGGACCCCACCCGTTGGAGTTGTCGCGGACTTCAGGGAGCTTGAAGCCCGGACGTTTCGCTGATGTCTCTGCTGATGGCATTTTTCTTTCTCGCTGATGTGCGTGTGGGTGAACAAACAGCAGAGAAGTGCGTGAAAAAAAAGTTCTGGAGAGTGTAACGTGAGGTGTAACGCGGGATTGGGGCCTTGCTTTGTCACACTCGCCCTCTGAGGGAGTTTGAGGGGAGAGTGTAAACCCAGACTTATGGTGGTCTTGCATGCAGACTTCGAGATTGAACATCTTAAAGAACTCAAGAAGACACTCCAACTCCAGTCTTAGTGTTCTTTGGGTCTTGTATCTCGAAGTCTGAATGTTTGCAACTTGCGAAGGTTGTTGCCAGCTCGCAATGTGAAGTATTGTAATGTTGTGGACTTTCTACCCTGCTACTGCGCTCAAGAGATCTTGACCCCTTCATTCTCGAAACGATATGTCTGTGAGAAAACTGTCCGGAAATTGTCGAATTCACACTGGAACCACAAGAACAAACACATGCGTACAAGGGGGAGACAAGTTGCATACAAACGGAAGAAAGGAATCAGACTCTGTCTTTGCACCAAGGAAAGCGTCCATAACATCAATCGAAACTCCTTCCATCGAAAACTTCGTGCACCGCGCACCAAGATGCAAATCCCGCAGAACTCGAAAGGGTCGCTTCAAGAATTGCTCGCCTCAAGAGGACTTCCAGCTCCGGAATATCGATCTGGGCGAAGTGGCGGGTAAAAACGTGTTTCTTCGTTGGTCGGCTATGGCCTTCGGGTTGCCATGATGATATGCTTACGTGTCGTCTCTGTACACTTACAGAGCTGATCATGCTTCCGAGTTTCATTCTACCGTTTATTTCACTTGGACGAACGAACGAAAAGAAATGTTTGCTTATGAATTTCAGTCGACCGGAGTCCATCATCAAAAGGTGCTCACTTTCACACCGCATCAGGATCCACAGTTTTGTGAGGATTCTGTGTTTTTGTTGAGCGTCCGTTGAGCACATCCTGAAAGAGTAACAACTGACTACCACACATCTGCAAATCCCTTTGCTTGCTTTTCGTAGACGGAAGCCGAGCAGGAGGCTGCAGCAAATGCACTCAAGTTCCTTGAAACGCTGGATTCGTGAACATTAGACAATTGAAATGAGCTGAACAATTGATTTTGCGTACTTTTTGTGGACGGACGTTTTCTTCTTTGTTCTTGGGGACCTTACAAGAAACGCAATGTGTGTGCGGAGAAATGGGAAAGACAAGCAGATATCTTGGCATGGAACCTGTGCGAATACCTTTTGATGTCCTGTTTCCAATGTCTGATGAGAAGTTTACTTATTTTTCTGTGTCGCCTGTCAAACTGGCTGTAAAACTCGTTGTCCATTTTTGGTCGAAATCGCTGCTGAGCTATAAAAAGGCCAAAAAAGAAAGGAAAACTTCCAACTTCCTCCTTGTGGTCGCAGCCGGCTCTCCCTAGCACAATCGAGTCTCTCAAATCCATGGATATCCCTCACCACGCGAAAGGGGCGCTCCAAGAGCTACTCATTTCCCAACCCCTTAGAACTTCTCCCAGCTATCAGAGTCAACGCGGCGGGTAAATAAATAGCGCCCAAACGTGCCTTTCTCTTTTTCTGACTTTGGTGCCAGTTCCCTTGACCTTCTCTAATGATGGATTTGGTTCTTCTTTTGCACAAAGACCTGAACACGCCCCCGAGTTTCGTTCCACGGTTTCTTTCACTTGGCGGCGTCAGGACGGGGAGAAAGTCGCGTATGACTTCCAGTCGACGGGATCGCACCGCCGAAAGGTACACCATTCCTATCAATTTCTTTTCTTTTCTGGGATGCTGCTAGAAGAAGAGCTCCTAAGGATAGATGAATTAACTCCATCTCACATGTTCTCGTTTTCTTTCGTTTGATTCCGGCAGATTGAAGCGGACGCACTTCGGTTCCTTCAAACTAAGCCATGAAAGAAAGTTGACTCTTGAGCGGAAGGCAATGGACTCTAGGCAGGACTCCAGGAAGATGATGTGGTTAAGGGTGGGATTGGAAGGGAACATGTGAGATGGAAGGTCGTTTCTGATTCCTTCACAAAACGGTTTTTTTTTCTTTGTTTCTGTTTTTTTTTTTTTTTTTTGGAGAGAATATCCTGCCTTCTACATAGCACACCAAAAGATTGTATACCATGTAATAGAGAGGACATTGGCACTCAACTCTCGGCGCAATTTACCGTCAATGTGTTTTGTGTTTTGGACCTTCAGATCGTGAGCCCCCCAATCTGGCCCAACCAACGCGAAGTGATCCACGTCAATTGAAGGTGCTACTCATTCCGCGTCAACTTTGATCCCTTCCGATCCTTCTCCTTGGCAAGATGCTTCTGTAAGTTATCAACAAGAAAGACGTGTTAGGTGCTGAATCGAATATCATCTTTCATTGTCAATCCAATCGCACCAAAAGACGTACCGCCAACCCAACCAACTTCCTCTGATGATCCTTCATAGCCTTCTGCGCCTGATCAACCGATACCCCACTCCCAACTTTATGGCTCACAATGACCGGGTATGGTGCCCTCGCTGTGTGTGGACGCGACTTGGCAGGATTCATGACGTATCGCCGTTGGTGTTGTGAGGACGATCCATACGGGTCGGAGGAAGAGGATGCGTAAGATGGGACTGAGGGTGGTTGAAAGATGGGGAATGATTTGGATTGGATTCATTGTCAGATCAGAAAAGAACCAGAAAACCGCACTTGAAGAGCGCGTAAGGCATACAAGAGACAAAAACATAGCAGAAACACAGACGCAATGCAAACCTTGTAGTCTCTCCCTCACAGCCCGAACC
>JADGJF010000612.1:3322-17210 GCA_027596845.1 Quaeritorhiza haematococci | reverse complement strand
CTCCAGTTCCCTTATCACTCTTGCCTTGCATTTCCCCCCTTTTTTCTCCCCAAGTTCCGTATCACTCCCTTTTCACTGCTCATCCCGAGGACCTCATACGTTTTCTCCTTTCGGGCTTTTATCGAAAACGGCATTGTCTTCTTCCCTTTTATTCTTTTTTGGATTTGGCTGGATCTGAGCTGAATTGTATTTTTTGCCTCGCTTTTGTAGATGTGGGCGGGGTTTTAGGGAGAAACGGTGTGGTTTTTTTGGTGAAATGTCTGAATAAAGGGCCTCCTAGAAAACCCCAAAGTTCGGTGATGGTGTGGTGAAATGTTGTGCCCTTTCGCAAAGAGTTTGGAAGGTGATGTGTGCGAACTCTGATTCGTCCTTCCTATGGGACGTCCATGTTTTCCCCATATTTCTCGTAAAAGATAGTCCTGACGACTTGTAAAGAACGCATACCGCAAGCGCGTGAGCGAAGCATTGGTTTCTAAACACATTCCTGCCTCATCCTCCGTCACCGCCGTGGCGGCGAGCAGTTCTCCACCTCGCCTCGCCATGAAGCGCCTAGAACAAAATACCAGGAACTGGCCAAAGACATCATCAGATGATGGGTTCAACCGTTGTGATGCAGGTTGTGATGCACATGCCCCGCTCCCATTCCCTCCTAGCACACGGACCCAGAAGCAGACAGAACTGGAGTTGATTTGACGCAATAACGGGTCCGTTCGCGCTCAAACCTTTGAACCCAAAGTTCTCACATCCTCGAGTATTCACACGCCGGTATCTCTGCTACAAACTCGCTTGAATTTGGATATGATTCCAGACTTGATTTCCAGAACTCAGATCATCCAGCACTCGAAAACTCCACATCTCTCGAAAGCTCGCACCTCCAAAAAGATTCCAACATGCACACAACCACTCTCTGCACGATTGTTCCTTTCCTCGCTGTTGTTGCATTGTTCAGCTCGTCGGTTGCAGCGCTTCCAGACTACAAAAAGTACGGTTACGATGACGAGTACCAAAAGGGGATTACTATGTTGTGAAGGAGTACGATTATGACAATTACAATGATAAGTACGATGCTGATTATTATAGCAGGAAGACGTATGACTACGAAGGTGACTTCTACGGGAAGAAATGCGGCGGTCAGGACCACGATGAGAAGAAATATGACGGAGATGATGATGGCGGGAAGTACTACGACGAGAAATATGAAGGAGATTACTATGGCGAGAGGTACTACGACGGCGAGAAGTATGACTACGATCACGGCGTCAATATGATGGCGACCTTTACGACAAGGAGAAGAATGATGTAGATTTCTACGGTGGCAAGAAGTCTTATGGATATTATATGATGGGAAGAGGTGGGATGGGGCATATGACTGGGAGAACGGCTATGGGTTTCATGAGAAGAAGTATTAATGAATTGATATAGAAGTAGTAAGAGAGGGAAAGGAAAATTGTACATCTTTCTCCGTTTGTTTAGAAAAAAGAGAATTCGGGTTAAAAAGAGAGGACGATGTGGACCGGAAAACGGTTCCTTCTGTTTCAATTAATGTCTTTGGGAAGAAAACGCGCTTTGCTTTCAGCGAAATTTTTTCGCATTTCGCACCAGACCTGGAAAAGAAAGCAAGACGTTTTCGCAACATAAAAAAATGTCTACAGTCCGCACAAGAAAACGAAAGTGTTCCTCGCCCTCTGAGAACGACGTGAATGGTAGGCCATGCTGAAAGGAAATTCAAGCACACGAAATAAGTTGAATACGGCCAGCGATATTGATCCCGCTTTAAATTTTGCGATGTAATCCTTCGCTGTTTCTGATTGGAGATTGATTGGTAGTTTGACCGCCAAGTCTCGTGGGCACTGCCACGTTTAGTTTCTCCAAATTTTGACACGTGATGATTGAAAACCTCAAACGAAGGGTCTTGATTTCTTTCGTCGTACTTTTTAAACGGAAATCACTGCAGAGTAGCTTCCGTGTGCTTGTTCCAAAAGTAATATTGAAAAAACATTGGGAGAGAGCGCATCACGCAGTTAGTGGACGAGGCCAGAGGTCCAATGCCCTGGCAGGATAAAGCGCGACTCGCGACGGTCGTTTCCACGAAGAAGAAGGGAACAAAACGTCAGCAGAAAAGAAGTAGAAGTTGTTGGCCGGGTTGGGGTCAAGAAGGATCAGTAAGAAAAGCTTGTGTGGATGAGACAGTATCGTTGGACTTCCGTATACAAATTGGCGGGATGAGATGTCTTGTTCTGGAATCGAGCAAGGACATTTCTGGAGGATGGGTGCCTTCGGACTCGTATATTTTTATATTGGATTTTCCGCTAGCTACGTGAGTTACGCATTCAGCAACACGGACAGAGAGTACATTTATAGGACGTGCATGCATATTTCAGCTAGATTCTTTATCCACTATGGAGGAAGGACCGTTCCACATATTGCGTACTTTTTGCGTGTAGAAAATGATTTTCAAACTCAAGTATCTGGGTCGCTCACAGAGATTCCGCACACTCGGCAAAAATGATCAAAACAACAACACACGATGAATTCTATCCGCCTGCGGATCAGGATTACGGTGAAAGTTTTTCCGATGTCGGCAGTCCATGGTGCCAAGGTTCCAGCAGTCTCCAAATATTTCGAGGTTTTCGATTGGGGCTCTGCGAAGGAGACATATATTTGTTTTTCGCGGCTTTCCAAATGTTTTCCTTTCTCTTCCTTCCTGGCAAAAAAACGATAGAGGATCAATGATGACCAATTATGACATATGCTGATTGGTTCTGTTTGGGTTCCAGAAAGACAAGTGAACGTGGAATCATTTCCGAAGTTCTTTTGTTCACACCTTCGGGAACCCGTAAAAGGCGAACATTCCAGATTCAACACGACAACATATGCATGAGTGTAGGCTCTTGATTGGATGTTATTTTCTTCAAAACATTATTCATTCGACCTTCTAGACATTTCGGGGCCAATCAGCGTGCTCCTTCTTGTTTTACGACGTGTCCAGAATGCGATACGCGTTCTGTTGTCTGTTGTTTCATAGTGATGTTGCGCTTTTCTCCAAACAATGCAAACTAGCTTTAAGAGGGGCCCTCTTATTCCTCCGCTATTTGCAATCCAAAAATTTCTGACCGAAATTATTCACTTTTCACGAAACATCTTCGCCCGTAAAGCGATTTAATAATTAATTAATTATTGCGCATAAGCCCAGCGCTCACCGTTCCTTGATACCCACAATCATCATCGTGATACCCAACAAGTTCATCTCTGGGATTTCCATTCAATTAAGCCGAAAAATGCGGACAAATCGGCGAACTCACCAAAAGATGGGATTCTCTCCGACAAAGGGGGTCGGAGCGTGGTTTGCGTTAGTTGTGATGGCGTCGGTGTTGGGCGGGGTGCGCCCTGTGGATGCTAGGGTCGAGTGTTCGAGCACGCAGCAAGCGAAACCGAGTGACTTCCTGTTCCTCGTCGACGCGAGCTCAAGTATGTGTGATGCCCACAAGAAGGTTGCGGATGGCTTGCAGAAATTCGCGTCGAGTCTCGCCGCTAAGAACATAAACTCGAGGTTCGCGGTTGCTTCCTTCGGTGGACAACCTCGTATCATCCAGCCGTTTGTGGTAAGTGGTGGTCATTTCTGGCGTTGCATTTTGCGGTGTGAGTTCAGAGAACGTGCTCAGGTGGATTTCCACATGCTAATGATCTGCCCAATTTCCTTTCATTTTCTGGTTTTGCCAATAACAGACCAGCGGTGATATGACGAAAGATGCGTTGAACAAGGTCGGTTGCGAGCAGTTCGGTCAGGAGGCCGGTCTGGAAGCAATTCGTATGGCGTTGTACACGCCGACACCTGGTAGCCGTGCGCTTGCCGGGATGCTCCCAAGCTGTTCATCGTCGACCGCCGACTGCAAACTTTCATGGAGATCTGACGCTCAGAAGGTCATCATTTTGGTCACGGATGAAGACAGTGATGCCCCGACCACGAGGTATGCCCACAACGCGAGTCTTGAATATTCTTCTCCTCCCCTTCTCCTTTTACACATGAACGTGGTCGTGGTAATGAATGTCTCACTTACACAACGTATGGTTTTTTCTGACTTCGCAAATCATAGTGACTGGACCATTCCTGGCCAAACTGGCGGTCTCTGTGCAATTGAATATGTTATCGACAAGGGCAATGTAGTTTGCCCACACGATGCCACATTCGAACCCCCTTTCACCAACCGTGTCTTGGCCCGCCCCACGGGAGCTCGTAAGGGGCCGCGTCAATGGTACCGTTCGGATGCCACTCCTCTCTTACTTCCTGATCCTTGGGTTACCGAAATCAACGCCACAGCGCAGGCCATTGTTCAGTCTGGTGCATTCGTGTCGTTGATCGTCAAATCGGAACGGAACAACAACGATCAATGGGGTGGTCCGCGGTCTACTTTCATCAGCGCTTACAACGAAAGAGTCACGTCGACTACGGGTGACAAATACCACACCACAACGTACCAATACGGTGCCCCCGATCTGAACGTCATGGCTCAGAACTTCTCCGACTTCAACGCTGCCGCGACCTTGAGGCAGCTTTCAGAGAAGAACCACGGATGGTCTTTGCAGGCGCAGGTCTTGGCTCGTGGTGGTTACGCTCGGGTATTCAACTTCGACCAGTTCCTTGCTGGTTCCACTGGTGACCTAGTTCGAGACAACTTCTTCGTCTCGGTTGTGGACACGGTGCAGACGTGCAGAACCATTCCGGATGAAACTGTTTCCCCAGTTAATGCCGCGAGTAACGTTCCAGTGGCAATGTCGGTCCAGCGGTCGTCTGCAACGACCACCACGACCACCACCACGTCACCCACCACGACGACTACTACCACTTCAGCTACCACAACTACCACTTCCACAACCACTAGGACGACCACCACCACGTCTCCTACTACGACTACGACCATCACTACCACTACTCCTACCACAACTACCACAACTACCACCACAACTACCACCACATCCACGACCACCACCAAACCCGTGACCACCGCCTCCGTCAGTAGAACATCCACAGCCCCAACTACGACCATGGAGTCAAGTAGCGACAGTGGTAGTGAAGAGGAGTCGGGTTCAGGAAAGACTTCCATGCCGATAACTTCAAAGATATCATCAACTACTACCACCACCACGACCACGTCGGTGAGAGCAACTACCACGGAGAAGGTCGCAAGCGAAGAGGAGAGCACTGGTTCTGACGAAGAAAATGTTGGTGCGTCCCCAAGTCCTCTTACTTCGTCTCCTGTCGTCGTGCAGTCCACCACCACCACAACCACGAAGGTGGCTACCACAACAACCAAGAAGGTTACGAGTGGTAGTTCTTCTGAAGAGGAGGACTCGTCGTCTTCTACTACTCTTACCATTGTCAAGCACACCACCTCTTCGGCCAAATTGTCTGCTCCCACGCAGACAGAAATGAGCGGAAGTGAGAGCGGTGCTTCCTCTGAAGAGGAAACCACTACTACCACTGCCATTGTCGAGCCTACGCATGTTCCAACTGACCCCACCACACCCAAAAACCACGATAAGGATGAAGATCCGATCTCGGATGACCATGAGGTCTCAACAACAGGTACATTTCGCAAATCTTCCACATTGGGCGTCCGTATTTGTTTATGTGTATTTTTTTTAGCTCGATTTCCTATGCGATTTCATATTAAATTTTCCCGGTTCTTATCATCCATTAGTTGGAGCGACAACGACCATCGTTGAGCACACCACTTCTGCGATTTACAAAACTGTGAAGCCGACTAGGATTGCTACTACTCCAGCGCTATCGGCCTCTTCTACCTCCGCCCCGCACGTTTCGTCGGCCGTTTCTTCGACTACTACCCTGGTCTTCGAAGAAAAGACCACAATCACTCAAAGGGCTCACATGTCCACTTCCACTGGTGCATTGTATGCCGAAGAAACGAGCTCGAGCGCTTTGAAATCAACCAAAGTCGAAAGCACCTCTTTCTCCTCGACTGTTCAGCCGACGACTGCGGTTGCTGTTGAGACTAGTCTCGTGATCGGAGAGACTTCAAGGATTGAGTCAGGTAACGATCGTGATATGATGTCGGATACGTGATGCATCTCATTTTGTGCGGGATCTCATCTGTGTTCGGATTGTGTTGATTCTTTGCTTCTAATTTCTTTTGATTCCCTTCTGTTCTAATTTCTTTTGATTCCCTTCTGTTCCCCTTGCACACTTGAAGTTAATGTGGTTCCCACTACATCCGTTGCGGCTGCTCAGTCTGTTGAGTCCACCACCACAAGCGTTGTTGCAGTTGCAGTTGAGACAACGACGTCTGTTGTTGAACTCACAACCTCGGCGGCGGCCTCTAGCTTGAAGCAGACGAACATTGCCTCTACGATGAGATTTTCTTCATCCTCCGTTGTCGTCCACCCGACATCAGCTGTTGATGCGTCTACCACAATTCCGTTCGCTCTACCGGAATCGACTTCCCTTGGTAGCTCGACGAAGGTTGGCACTGTGCCGTCTTCTGTCGAACCCAAGAGCACGGTTTCGTTCCCGAGCACCACCAGCACTCAAATCTCTGAGGAAAGCACAACGTCAGTTGCAGTTTCTCCATCAATTGAGCCGACGACCACGGTTGGTGTCTTCGGAACCACCACGAGCGTTGCAGTTGCAGTTGAGACAACGACGTCTGTTGCTGTGCCAACTGCTGCTCCTGAACTTACAACCTCGGCGATGGCCTCTAGCTCGAAGCAGACGAAGGTTGCTTCCACAATGAGATTCTCTTCATCCTCCATCGACGTCCACACAACGACAGTTGTTGTTGATGCTTCGACTACCATTCCATTCGCTCTACCAGAATCGACTTCCCTTGGTAGCACCACTACGTTGAACACCGTTGCGTCTCCATCTGTTGAGCCGACGACCTCCATTGGTGTCCACACCACAAGCGTTACGGTTGCAGCTGAAACAACGATCTCCTTTGTTGTTCCTACTACTGCTCCTGAACTTGCTACCTCGGCGATGGTCTCCAGCTCGAAGCAGACGAAGGTTGCCTCTACGATGAAATTCTCTTCATCCTCTGTCGTCCACACAACGGCAGTTGTTGATGCTTCAACTACCATTCCGTTTACTCTCCCGGAATCGACTTCCCTTGGCAGCTCGACTACGCTCAACACCGTTGCGTCTTCTGTCGAACCCAAGAGTACGGCGGTTGCTTTCCCGAGCACTGCAAGCTCCCAAATCTCGGTTGAGACCTCGCTATCGGTTTCCCCACCCGTTGAACCGACTTCCACCGCTTATGTCCTCTTTACCACGAGCGTTGCAGTTGCAGCTGAGACAACCACATCCGTTGTGGTTCCTACCACTGCTCCCGAATTCACCACTTCGTTGATGAGCTACACCTCAAAGCAGCAGATTAAAGTTGTCTCAATAACCCGATTCTCCTCATCCTCCATCGTCATGCAGACCACGTCAGTTGTTGATTCTTCGACTACCATTCCGTTTGCTGTATCAGAGTCGAGCAGCGCGGCGGTGACGACTTCGATTGTGGAGCCCACTTCGGCGTTGATGTCACCTTCGATGGAGACCAAATTAGAGGTGACTACCGCTATTGGCTCCAGCGCCCCCACCGTATCCGCGGTTCCGATGAGCGAGACGAGCTCATTCAAACCGTCACTCAGCGAACCAACACCTAAGACAACCACCATTAGCTCCATAATCGTGGAAGAAACTACCGTGAAGTCAGGTAATATATCTCTTGTGTTAAAACATTGCCGTTCCATGACAACAGAAACGTGCGTACATGTACTGAACGACGTTGTGTCTATTTGTTGTTTTCTTTGCAGCAGATGAGAAGATGACGACATCCACTGCAATCACCGTGGGCACTGGCACCATTGCTACTAGCACAATCCTTTATGCAACATCGACGCTTGGTGGACACTCTACCGCGGCCATATACTCAACTATCAAACCTACCGCGGCCATATACTCTACTATCAAACCGACGAAGACTGCAACAAGCCAGATATTCTCTTCTGCTTCAACCTTCGTCCAGTCATCGTTAATTGTCGATTCGACGACTACTATGCCGTTCGCAGAAGTGGAGACCACGGTTGGTGTCTCCAGTGTCTCGACCACGTCGACTGCTAAGGTTGATTCCACTCGCGTTGCCACCATGGTTGCCACTACTTCGGCTGTCCAATCCTCAGCAGATGCAGTTGAGAAAACAACCACGGTTGCATTCACTATCCTCACAGCGGAATCTCACCCTGCGGAACCGACGCAGGCAACTGTGATTGCCACTACTTTGGCTGCTCTATCTTCAGCAGATGCAGTTGAGAAGACGAACACGGTTGCATTCACGGAATCGCACCCTGCGGAACCCACGCCGACCGAGGAGTCAACAGCCCTGAAAACCACATCTGCCATGTCCACGAAATACTTCACCACGGTCAAAGTGTCGTCTGTCTCAACTCAGTTCACTTCTGCCTACGCCGAAGTTTCTTCAACAACGATTTTCAGTGAGCCTGCTCACCCGCAAACCACACGCGTGCCCACTAGCGTTGTTGCTTCAACTACCGGTGCGCCTGCAGTCATGGAAAGCACATCTGCCATCAAATCGACTTCTTCTGTCGAAGGTGGTGTAAGCTCTACCAGCACTGCGATTATTGTCGAAGAGACTACGTCGCTTCATGTGTCAGGTAACTTTATTTTGCGCGTCTGTTTCAAGAATTTGCAGTGTTTGCTCCAAATGCATTGCCAATATCATTTTGACTTATTTGACTAATTGGAATGTAATGTTAATTTGGACAGGCGTCGAAAGCACAACCGTCGTTCCAACCTTGCCCACTCCGATGATTACGAGCACTATACCCGTGATCACATCACCATCTTTGGTCACGTCCACCTCAGCCCAGGTTGAGGAGACATCGACCGTTATACCCTCGATCACTTCCTTTGCTCTGATCACCTCTGAAGTGTCAACGTTGAAACCGACTTCTTCATTCTCGGCCAGCTCTGGTAGGTTTTCGATCTCGTATGAGGTTTCATCATTGGAGTAATGCTCTCTTTCTACTTATTCTAGCGTTCAGTCACTAACCAAAGTTCCATTTTTCGCTTTCCAGAAGCGGTCACCCACGTCGTCGTGACTGATCCGGCACCCGAACGCACGTCGACTCATGTTGCGGCCACGACTGTTTTGTCTGCGCCACATGTCTTCACGACTGCTACTTACGTGCGCCACACGACTGCTGGTACATCCGTCGAAATGACAACTGCTGCTGTTGACGCGACGTCGACTGTCTCCACACCCGCGTTGTCCGTCATTACGTCAACTTCTACTCACACGGCTGTTACGACTGTCACTCACACTTCCACCGATGAAGTGAAACCTGAAACAACTACCTCACCTTTGATTGAGACAACCATCACAATTGGCGCTGCCGGTACTGTTGCTCACACTTTCACTCACGAAGTTGATGCGGAAACGACCACTGTTGTTCTCCCCACATCAACAGTCGCTGCAACCTCAGTGCCGTCTCAATCCACTAAGGATGTTCCGACGACCGTCGCGGTTGTTGAGACCACGTCGATTGTTTCCACTACCTCGTTGGCGGCTGAGAGCACCAAGGCTACCAGTACAGCTGGCGCCGTTACCAGCTCTCTTGTCCAGTCATCAACCCCCGCGGTTCAGATTGAGACTACGACGACCTCTGTTGCTGCTGAAGCCACGTCGATTGTTGCCACAACCTCGTTGGCTGCTGAGACCACCAAGGCCCTCCCTACATCTGGCGACGTTACTAGCTCTGTTCAGTCATCGACGCCCACGGTTCAGATTGAGACTACGACGACCGTCGCCGTTGTTGAGACCACGTCGATTGCTGCCATCACCTCGTTGGCGGCTGAGACCACGAAGGCTACCACTGCAGCTGTCGCTATTACTAGCTCTGTTGCTCAGACATCTACGCCCGCGGTGCCGGTTCAGACGATGACAACCTCTGCTGCTGTTGAAACCAACTTGGTCGGTACCACAACCTCGTTGGCGGCTGAGACCACCAAGGCCACCACTACAGCTGCTGTTACTACCTCTGTTGTTCAGACATTGCCGCCTCAGGTTGAGACTATGACAACGTCTGGTGTTGAAGCCACCTCAATCGTTGCTACGACGTTGGCGGCTGAGACCACCAAGGTTAGCACCACTACTCGCGCAGTTACCAGCCCCGTTGACCAGACATCGACGCCCGCGGTTCAGGTTCAGACCACTACAACCTCTGCTGCGGTTGAAGCCACCTCGGTCGTTGCTGCCACCTCGTTGCCGGCGGCTGAAACCACTGCTGCTGTTGAAGCCACCTCGGTCGTTGCTACCACCTCGTTGGCGGCGGCTGAAACCACCAAGGCCACTACGACAGCTGGCGCTATTACTAGCTCAATTGCTCAGACATCTGCACCTGCGGTGCCGGTCCAGACTACGACAACCTCGGCTGCTGTTGAAACATCGGTCGTCGCTACCACCTCGTTGGCGGCGGCTGAAACCACCAAGGCCAACACGACAGCTGGCGCTATTACTAGCTCAATTGCTCAGACATCTACGCCCGCGGTGCAGGTTCAGACGACGACGACCTCTGCTGCTGGTACTAGCCCTGTTACTGAGACATCGACGCCCGCGGTTCACGTTGAGACCACTACAACCTCGTTGGCGCCGGCGGCTGAGACCACCAAGGTTAGCACTACTATTGGCGCAGTTACCAGCCCCGTTGCTCAGACATCGACAACCTCCGCTGCCGTTGAAGCTACGTCGGTCGTTGCAATAACTTCGTTGGCGGCTGAGACCACGAAGGCCACCACTACAGTTGGCGCCGTTACCAGCGCAGCTAGCTCACCAGTGGAAGTTCACCCGTCTCCTTCTGCTTCTCCGATCAGCTCAGCCGTTGTTGATGAAGTGACACCATCGACGGAGACCACCACTGCTATCTCAACAACTGCCGCCGCCACGACGACAGTTCCGGAACAGCACCCGTCTCCTTCCCCAGTCAGCTCTGTTGTCAACCACGAGGTGACTTCCTCCATAACCACTACCACGACTTCAGTTGCCGTGGAGCAGCACCCATCGCCGTCGCCGGTCAGCTCTCCCTCCGTCGTAGTCCCATCTCCTTCTACAAACAGCGTGGAACAGTCCCAATTCAGCTCTGTTGTCCACCAGGTGACTACGGCCGCTACCACGACTTCAGTTGCCTTGGAGCAGCACCCATCGCCGTCGCCGGTCAGCTCTCCCTCCGTCGTAGTCCCGTCTCCTTCCCCAGTCAGCTCTGTTGTCAACCACGAGGTAACTTCCTCCACAACGACTACGTCGACTGCTGCCGCCACCACAACTTCAGTTGCCGTGGAGCAGCACCCATCGCCGTCGCCGGTCAGCTCGCCCTCAGTCGTAGTCCCGTCTCCTTCAACTACCACCGTGGAACAGCACCCGTCTCCTTCCCCAGTCAGCTCTGTTGTCCATCAGGTGACTTCCTCCACAACCACTACGACGACTACGACCGTTACCACAACTTCAGATGCCGTGGAGCACCCATCGCCGTCGCCGGTCAGCTCGCCCTCGGTCGTACCCCCGTCTCCTTCTCCATCTTCTTCCCCTCCGGCGCAGCCATCGCCCACATCGGAAGTCGTTTCTGAGGAGGAGGTCACGACCACGAAGAGCACCACAGCTTCGCTCTCCCCCACGACTACTGCGGCCAGCACGACGTCGCCCAAACCCGCGGCGGTTTCTCCTTCCCCGTCCAACTCTCCAACGCCGACTCCTGACCTCACCACCACGACGATCGCCACTGAGACCGAGACCACGTTCTCTACCACTGTTGCCAGCACTACGACTTTGGAAGTGACCCCAACCAATAACAACGGCACAGTTCCGGGTGACGCTCCCAGCAACACCGCCACTATTGCGGGTATTGCGGCTAGTGGTGCGGCCATCGCCGTTGGTGGTGCTGCCGCTGCGGCGTTCTTCTACCGCGGTGGGTCTTTCGGTTCGGCTTTGAAGAACATTCCGGACAGTGATGCGCTCATGACGGCTGCGAAGAGCAACCCGCTCTACCAGGGTCCTGGTGCTATCTTCGAGAACCCGCTTTACTCACCACCAGCTTCTAATGGCACGGAGGTTGGAGGTGGGCCTGGGGACGGGCAGGACATAACTGCCTGAGCTCACGTTCACATCAAGCGGTAAAAACATGTCGCGGATACCGCTTCGAAAGTAATTAATTTTCATTTCTTTTCAGTACAAAACATCCCCGCTTCTTTTTAGAGAATGAATAGATTATTAGATCTTTTCGTCTAGGTTTCGAATTTAGTTTGCGAGATGGTTTTGATTTTATTTGATTGTTTCCCTTTTTTAATTGTCGTTGAAATGTTTTTGAGATTTTGTTTTAGGTTAGTTGAGGAGAAAAATAAAAAAAAGTTTGGGGGAATGGAAATAATGTTCATGTGAGAGAGTGTGTGAAGGGAGAGTAAGTGCAGTTCCGAACGTAACTCCAATATGGCGCTTTGCTAATTTGCGGCACATATCCCTGCGTCCATATTGCTAATTTGCGACAAATATCCCTGCGTCCATATACCAAGTCCTTGATGTACAGTTCTTCATCTATCTTTGAGGGAATGGACCATTCTTGTACTGTTCTCCGGGAAGGGAATGAACTGAAGGATCGCTCCAAGGACTGGAATTAAACCATGCAACACTCCATTGGCACTTCCGGTCAGATCTGTGACCAGATCCATGACTCCACACCAAGACGGTCAAAACCCAAGGCTTGTTGGACCCACTCGATACGGTATTTCGCAATTCCTCTTGAGTCAACCAACCAGCGACAACGCGTCCCAGGACGAAAACCCACCCTCCTGCAAATGCATACCCCTACTCCCCGTCGAAATCCTCCAACACATTTTCACCCATCTCATCGATGAAAAAACCTGCTGGATGTCATGTTCCTTCGTCAACCGCACCTGGTTGAAACCCGCTCTGTATCAGTCGCAACCTGGAGAGGATGGTTTTCTGCGAGCAAAGTTCGACTCCAGATCAACAAGCAAGCTGAGGCGATTCGTACACAGTCACGAGTTGAATCAGAGATATGTCGCAAATTGTTCGTCGTTGTCGCAAGTTTGCTCGGATTGGCCCGATGTGACGCTGTGGATTCGCCAACTCGAGATGGCAGAGAAATCAGGGGGTCCGGATTGTGGCTTTCAGAACTTGTTGACATGTCTGGAGCCGCTTTTGGACTGCCGCTTCGTTAATCTACGCCATATCGGGCTTGACGAAAGAGGAGAAGTGATCTGGGGACGTGGAAAGGGCGGACAAGTTTTTCGCTCAGTTCTCGGCCATTTTTTGGCAGACGTGGACGGAGTGGGATACAACGGGGCACGATCGTTCTTATCCTCCCAAGCTCTTTATTTGTTCTGAACATGAATCCCTGCGATCTGTCAGGCTTCCGGACTTCCTGGAGGGGGGAATACTCACGCCGATTTTTCGCGCGCTCTCCATCAAGGCTGCAGGGAATCGACGTGAGTTGCATTTTTCCTTCACAGAGCACACTGAGATGTCTCGTTGCGGCTTAATTCTCCAGGCTCACTGCGCTCTCGCTATTCTGCGGGGATGTGTCGGCGGTTTTGCTGGGACATATTCCTTGAAGACATGCGCATCGCAGTTGAGATTGCTCTCACTTGGGAGGAAACCATGCTCTCCTTCCTCCAGAATTGCCCATTCTCCGCTGTATCAGCGGGGACAAGAACTGGGACACTCACAGATACACGAATAAGACTTTGTTCGCGAAGGTTTGGGAGAGATATGTCGAATTCAAGTTGGAATCGATTGAAAACGGAATTTGATACTATGTCAGTGGTTAAACTTCTGTTTGACTTCTCTTTCTTCGC
>JADGJF010000611.1:0-17218 GCA_027596845.1 Quaeritorhiza haematococci | reverse complement strand
GGATGGGAATGGGAGGAGTTATCCCGAGTGCGGAACAGTATGCGGCTATGATGAGGCAGGTGGAACGGATATTGAAGACGTTGCCGGAGGATTTGAGGGTTAGTGTGTTAGCGCATGATGAGGCGGTTATGGCAAGCCTGGCGAAGCAGAGTTAAGGAGGAAGGGGGAGGGGGATAGAGGAGAGGTATGCGTTGATGAGGAATGATAGGAATGATGGGAATGATGGAGGGGAGATATGGATAATGGACTTTGGTGGTGAATTAAGACTTTCTTGTGTGCCAACCTGTCAAAAAGGTCATGTACCTTTTGATTCTAGGACCTCATATTTTTTGTTTTTGGATGATACAACAAAAATCGTAGCAGCATTTTTCTCGTTTCCAATACCTGATGCTTGCTTCAGAACTTCCTGTACAACAGAAAAAGCAATTTGGCTGTTTGTCTCTCTGATAATTCAAAAACAATACTGTACAGGGAAAGTAAGCTATATAACTACAACCTTGATGGTAAATGAAGAACCCCCCCTCTCCCCACTCCCACATTTTAGTCCGGATTTTTTGTTCCTCTCCACATTATAGCTTTTTCCAACCACCACCGCGCTTCAACGAATTGTTATTCGCGAACTTGCCCGGATCCTGCTCCGTCTCAGACGAAGTCCGACTATACAGGCTACTCGTCTCCGCAGCTCCACGTCCCTGATTTGCCATAGGCGCATCGCTAACCTGCTTGAAGAGACCAAAGAACTTGCGTGTGGTTGTTGTTGAAGGCATCGCTGCAGGTGGTTGGATTGTGGGTGCGGTGCGTTCGGGGATGGGTGATGTTAACTTGTCAGAATAGGGACTGGACGCAGAGCGCGGGCCCACCGTTGGTGATATGATTGGGGAGATGGGACTGGAGACTGATGGCGCGGCGGTCATGGGTTGTTGAGGTGTGGTGGGTGTGGTGTTGGTTGCTGCTGCTGCTGCAGCTACAGCAGCTCTTGCGCGTTCACGCTCACGGTCGCGCTCTCTCTCGCGTTCCCTTTCCCTTTCGCGTTCCCTCTCTCTTTCTCGCTCGCGTTCTCGTTCCCTCTCACGTTCCCGCTCCCGCTCCCTTTCCAACGTGGCCTTCATTTGGACCTCCTCTTTTAGGATTCCCGTTCTCCAGGCGACGAACTTCTCGGCGGTTATCTGCCGTAAATCGTCGATGTGGTGGTACATGATGTTGGAGATGAGTTGCTCGAATTCGTTGATGCCTGATGTGACGGATTTATGGTTGCTGATGGCGAAGGGAGGGGCTCCAGTGACGCCGGCCTTGGCCAGCTCTAGTAACTCTTCGTGATCCATCCCAAAGCCGTAGATGTGGATGCCAGAGCGACCCAGCTCCTCCAGAACCGAGACCTTGAGCTGAAACAGTTCGGCCCGCTGCAGGGTATCGCATTTGACGATTACGGGGATGATGTTGACAAAGGGGGCTAGTTGTCGCATGAACTCAATATCTACTGGTTTGAGACGGTGGAGGATGCCGAATAAACACACATCAATATGCGTGTGGGCACCTGAGCCGGATGTCAAAAACCGCACCAAGTTGGGGATGTGGTCGCGAGAGAAGATTTGATCCGTTTTTTGAAACTGGGTGATGTGATATTTGACGATCGGATCGATGGTTATCATGGCGTCCATGTGCGCACCGAAACCCGGTGTATCCACCAGACCAAGGTTGAATTTATCCTCCCCTGTTTGAAGTTCTGCAGCTGGTATTGTTGAGCAGCGCGTCTCTCGGATTCCTATTCTCGGATTCCTCGAGTCAGCTGGCGCAAGCGGCTCTGCTTCGCACACCTCAGACATTGTAAGCATGCTTTGGATGAGAGAGGTCTAGGAGGGTATAAAATATTCAATTAGCTCGAAGAATAGTAAATGACTTTGAGACCGCAAGCACCGCACTCAGCCGAAAGCAAGCAAATGGGGTCCCAAATTGCTTTATGTACAAACCTTGCCTATTCCCGAGTCACCGACCACACACAGCGTCAAAGCGCCGATGTTTGCTGGAACTCGTGCTCTACTCGCCCTGCTAGCAGTCACAGCCGCAAACTTCTTTTGGACTTCCTTTCGCCAGGCCTCATCGCTAAGTCCTGCTCTTTTCGAGTTGCTTGCTTTAGGGCCACTCAACGGAGGGAGGCCAACAGACGGGGGGGCACTCAGGGATGGAGACGTGATGGCTGCTGTTGAAAGGGCTTGTGACGCAGAGGGGTATCCGAGCGACATGTCCCATGAGGTCTCAGCTTCCGCGGTGTCATGTTCGAGACTTGATTGCCGCTTTGCGATTTGAGGGGTAGGTTGTTCGGGAAGAGCAACGGCGGAGTCCGTTTCGCTTGGTAATGCGGTGCTGGTAACCTGGACATTGGTGTCACTTTTGGCTACAGGTGCGAGAAAATTCCTGGGCAAAAGACCGATGGCGTTGGTAGACTCATTTCTTCCCAAGACCCAACCTGTTTACAGAAAGTGCAAGGTAACGTTAGGAGGCCCCCTTCAGCAAGAGCTTGGAACCACGAAAGAGGTAAATGCGGGACGTTACTTACCATCATCGTAGGTATGCAAAACGGCAACCGTATCGCCAATTTCGAGCTTTATTTCGTCACTGTGGACGGGCGAGTAAGAGGCGGCGGCGGTGTATCTTGGTTCGGGGTCGACCATACTCGTGCGCTCACGTTCTTCAAAGCAGGACGGGCAGGCTTTCCAAGTCTTGGAATCGTTCCACACTACTCGGATTGAAGCACAGGTTGAAGCCACTCTCGGCTCTTCGGCTTCCGCAGAGAGGCGTTTGGGTTCGTATGTTACACACTGTCATTAATTCACCTTTTTGCCCAAGCGACGAGAGAGCGTTGAGATGAGGGGAGAGCGAGACGGCGACGACGGTTGCGTCAGCGAGTGAACGAGAGGGAATCCAGGTATGTATCCTTTCTCCCATTTTTAACCAGAGCAGTCCGCAAAGTCGCCCGGATCATTACCAACATGTCGATGTTATGTGCACATCTGGAACTAACATATCATGTGTTCCAAATGCCACTTGATAAGCCTTTCTTCTGATTACCAGAAGCTTGACACGTTACATTTGCTTTGACAATTGACGTCTGATTGTATCTCATATATACTCGCTGGGGGTTGTCCACTAGATACAAAACGTGACTAAAGTGCTTCGATAATTATAGCAAGAAATCCGACTAGTGCTAATACAAAGAACAATCGGAAACCCCATGCATCAGCACGATGGTAACGTAGGCCGGCAGCGGCGTTTGTGGTGCCGTTCACTGATGTCGTTGGAGTTGACGTGCTGGTTGCTGTGTTGGATCCGGAAGTGTTGGGTGCCGCTGTTGGGTTTTGAGAGTTTGGTGGGGAGGTTGAAGTTGACGTGCTGGTTGCTGTGTTGGAAGTGTTGGGTGCCGCTGTTTGGTTTTGGGAGGTTGGAGGGGAGGTTGGAGTTGATATTGAGGTCGATGTTGGGCTTACCGAGGTCGTCCGCGTCGTACTAGTAGGTGTTGGTGATTGTGACGGGGTGGGTGCAGACGTCGTATAGATGTTCTTGTACCAAAGTCCGGACAAGACCAGCTCGTTGAAATTGAACAAGCTATTGGCCATGCCTTTGCTAATGAACTCGTCGCTTACTGGTTTCGAGGAAGATCGGTCCAGAAAGACAGGAAAGCAAGCGATTCTTTTCTTAGTGCAATTAATATTTCGGGATATCTGATAAGCAGGAACGAAAATGAACACTCAACTGTTGTGGATGGCGACCGGCATCATCAGATCCGCGTTTTGGTCAAATTCAAATGACACGTTTGCAGAACCCGAAATCTTTAGGCCATTTGCAGCAGCAACGAAGTCGGAGAGCTATTTGAAGAAACATTGAGACTATTCAGCACTGAGATGTGGATAGGATCCAAAAACAGAGAAAATGGGGGCATGAATACCGGAACGTCGGTCAAAAGCTGCCTATTCGCTATTTTCGTCCAACTCGTTTTGCCGTTCCTCACGAGTTCCGAGAGGGTCTGGAAAGATTTGAAAATTTAGCATGTCGTAGATCCAGCCATGAACAAGTGAGTGCATAAATGATACTCACTGGGATCAAGAAGGCAAGGCATGACGCCGGCGACAAATCCTGCGAGAAGGTGAGGGAAAGATTTCGCGGTGCGTTGCCGTACGGGAGGGGGAAACTCTTGCTTGGATCCATATTAGCATATGCTCGGTAAAGCAGTTGAGAGTAGGCATTGTTTCCGTCATCCGGCATGTAATAATTTGCCATCATCGTGCCTCGCACGTATGGAAGCAAGTAACTGTAGTTTGCGTCTGTAGAAGAACATGAATGGGTTAGTTGAGTTGTGGTTCATTCCTTCCCCCATCACTGCCGACATCGACCAGGCAAAGCATACATGAAAGAGACGTAAGGGTCGGTTGCCACGATATTCGCAACGCGGTTGTGTTGAAATATCCTATTCATTTCCGAAAATGAGGCAGAGATGGTAAGAAGAGAATGCGCATGTGCTGAGCGCTTCAAACCGACAAGCGTTCACCTGTGTTATAAAGTTCATTCATGATGGACAAGAATGAAAATGCCCCGCAATGATACATAACAGTTGCATTCGACGCGCGGAGCGCATCAACTTTGCTCTTCCAATCCTTTTTCGGTACGGTTCAGTGGACACGTGGAGATATAGCCGACGACGAGAAGAGTGGAATTTATGCGACAAATGTTAGGTTCGCGGAAACAAGAGCCGAATCACCCCAGCTCGTGAATCTGACTGATGTCGGGTTGTGAAGGTTCAAAAAACATTAACGAGACCCATGAGCAAAAGATACACGTACATATTGCGTTTTGAAGAATGTGTCGTACGTTTTCAAGTTTGACATTTCTAGGTTGGAGGGTGGGGAATGGTTAGGTCGCACGTCGAGCTGTCGGAACTGTGTATCATAAAGAGCCCTCACTTCACCTGCCTGGCAGAAATTCTGTGAGAACAATGCTTTGTCTGTTTTGTGAGGCCCGGGTAAGAAATCCGGCGACCAGTGCCTAATCCCAACGACATTGATGTATTTGTGTATGACCAAAAGGTAGGATAAAATGTGAGAAGAAGGCTACGACCGCGGGCCGAAGAAGGGATCTCACTGAAGAAAGCGATTGTATGAACGCCCTTACATCGCAGTAGCTGTTAGACTCAGAAAGCACAGCGACCCTGTGTTTCCGATATCCGAACAGTCAGTACTAGTTTTCCCTCTTATTTGTTCGTGAATGTTCGTCAAAACCACTCACTTTGTCAGTTTATGGTACGCCAAAACATCAGCCATCGCGGTGCCGAGCGTTTGAAGCCCAGGCACAGTTCTGATGAAGGTCGGATATCGAGTCTTGTCACTCAAAAGCGGTGAATTAGAGCTGTACGAGCATTGCAGGACACCTTGCGACTTCACCACATCCTGCTCGTTGATTGATTTGTCTGAGGTGAGGTCGCCGATGAGAATCGACACACCTTCATTGAGGAGGCGGTACGTCTCCGACCGCGCCTCGGTCTGAAAATGCCAACGTGATGGTTCAGAACTGATAGCATTTGTAATGTGGGCTAGAATTGTTTTTCTTTTTGATGGATAGACTTCGATCTACGTCTGCAGCGAGCTTACCAATTCATCTGTACGTTTCGTGAAATTAAATCATTAATTTCAAATGAATACACTTCCTTGGCTGCAGAATAAGAGAGAAACGCTGGTACATACTGTAATGGCCACCATAATTCAATTCGACCCGAACATCAGAAGGGTAGTAAGAGTTCTCCTTGTTCCATAGCTCGACGAGTGCTTGGCTTCCAATGAGGTGCCTGTACTCCACTAATCAGCCTTTTCGCGTAGACATTTTACGGTGCCAAAATTCGGTTATCACATAAGCGCGTCAACTTGGTACCTGTTGACATCAATGCCGTTCCACCTTTTTCCCAATCCAAAGACAGTTCAATCGTCATTTAAATGAACAGACGATTGAGGAAAGAATTCGCGCTGATGCACTCACTTTGGCAAATTCGTGTTTGATGGCTTTTTTGGAATGATTTTGACGATTCAGATATCTGCTACCAAGAATGTATTGGGATTGCGCATGTCATCTTTCTCCAAGTCCACGCTGGTCCACCAACCTTATCTAGAAACATAACCCCGATTTTCAGGACTGTCTGACTTTGAACGCATGCGATCGCGCACAGTAGAGGGACTAGGAGGTAAAGCCTCCTCCGAGGGCTGAATCCAAAGCGCGAGACCATATCAAAATAAATCAACGTAGGTAGAAAGAATGTTGATTTCGAGTTTGACAGGCGTAGATCTTTGTTTTTTGAAATGATCTACTCCAATATAGTCCCATTAGACTGGTGATAACGGCATGAAAGGATCAATCATACATCACTTCTGATAATCCTTCTATTTATTGTTTGTCTAAATCGGGCTTGGGATGAGTTCGGAACTCATTCGTTCCTGTTCAAGCTGAAAACCTCGCAAGTCTATGGATCATAATTTCCTATCCACGGCGACCATAAGCAGTCACAGTAGATATTCTCTTGCTCACCTGAGCCTCCTCTCTGCTTTTATGCACCTTCAAGTCACGTCAGCAGAAGATTCCAGACGACGCTTTGTGAAATGGCCTGTCTGTTTGATTCAGGCCTTCGCAATCACCGAGTCCCAAATGAGAAATTGGGTTGCAAAACCTTAAACGATTGTGAAACTTCATATGTCAGGATCAGAAACGCGATATTGATCCAACGCGACGGGAACGATCTACAGGTGGAACAACATGCTGTCTCTCTCCCTAAAATATATGTAAGAAGACCTATCAATAACCGAGCAATCACACTTCACCCGACTCCTCTCTCCCCTAACTCCACTTGAAAATACAAGATTGTTTCGCCCCCCTTTTTTGTTGTTATTTTTTGCATTTACACGTCTTTATCTTCTTTTTCATCCAGATTTTCTCACCGAAAGTCCTTCACCTCATCCTGACTTGAATCATCGGACTAAGCCAAACATCGTCCGGCACTGTTCCTCGATCGAACACATCAGACCACAGTTGTTTCGGTCGTTTAAGGCGCAGCGATATCCGGTACGTTCCATTGGCGACCTGAACCTTCCTTCCGCCTCTGTACACGCTCCCATCACGCCAGACGAATGGCCAGTACGACTGCTCGTCACTCCGGTCGTTCGGAGGCAAGTATGTGTACGCACCGAGCACTCCCACATCTGTCTGGCTGTTGGCGTCAACGAGGATGAATTGAGCTTGTGGGCATGGAAGTTGAAGATGGAACAGCAGGACGATTATGTCTTGTGTACTACTGAATCCAACGGTGACGGTATCCGTTGGTTCATAGTAGTATTGGTTGTAAAGTGGTGATTGGAGGTACGGCCCAAATTCATCCTGTTCGTCGTAGCATGTACGTTTGAATAAAAAGAGGATTAGTAATCAAGTTGGTGTGTTGAATCTTCTTCTAGGCACTCGATTACTCGATTACGAAAACTCTCTCAACCGACATGAGGTCTTACCCTGTTCAGAACATCCATGGTGTTGTAAGCGCCGAGCATGCCTCCATATGGGACAACGAATTGATTGTTCTGTTCATCCGTCACGGTCACGTAACCAGAATAGAAGCAATTCTTCATGTTGCTGGGTTTGAAAGGTAAGATTACAGCATGGACAGCTTCCGTGGAACGAGCTTCGACGACCACTGAAGGTGGGTTGAATGTCACATCAGCGTAACCCGGGGGAAGTTGAACGAACGTCGGTTGTGTGGGATCCTCCACGGTGATGAGGAAGCTGTTCGAATTGGAGAGCGTGTACTTCATTTTGGAAGCCCCAAGATTGGTGATTGAGATCAAAACAGGCTGTGGCAATTGTCCGTCTGTTGTCGCCCCTAAGCTGAGTGAAGGGGGACGAATGATGGTGCTCGTGGAAAGGGCGTTGTCTATTTGAATGAGGCCTGCTCCTTGCCACATGACAGGCAGTGGAACGGAGTTGTTGTATTTGACAGGGATAGCCGTGTTGCTGAGAATAGCAAGAAGGCTTTCTGGGTCAGCCAGACCGGTGCGCTCGTTGCGATGCTTCTGAAGCATCAGGGCGTATGTACCAGCAACGTAAGGAGTCGCCATTGATGTTCCTGTGAGATGACACGATTTCAGCCTTCAGCAGACGACATTCACAGTGGGGACCAAGAAACGACCCGTGATACGTACCAGACAATATCGCGTATGGAGGATTGGCCAATTTTGTGGGCCATGTTGAGAGGATACCACCACCTGGAGCGGCCAATTGCGGCTGGGAAAGATTGCATCCCGAAAAAGGAATCAAATCAGCCTCACGATCTCGCTACTGTACAGACTTAATTTTTGGAACATACCTTTATCGACAAGTCCGAACTCAGACCCCATGAGCTGAAGGACGACATGGTTCCAGGGGTTGCGCTCGGTAAAGCCACATCAATATCCAAAAATAAGGCTTTCACTGAGGTTCGCGTCTTGAGGAATTCGACCGCGTACTTCCCATTGTCGCCGGAAATTGTGTACCAGGGTATGGTGGCTGTTTGAACGAGAATGGAACCCATTTCCCCCGCAATATTGTTGTAAATGATGATGGCTATCGCCCCTGCGTTCTGAGCGTTGACTGCCTTGATATCAAAGCTACATGTTCCACGGCGGATCAAAGCTGTTTTTCCAAAGTTAGAATTAAATCATATGCTAGGATGCCACAGAAAGTAAAACATTTTACTCACCGATGGATCCAGTGAAAGTTCCAGCTGGATACGGGTTACAGCCATCGTTTGCGACGCTGGTGTCAAGCGAGGATGGCTTAATGATCGCACTATCTTTGGAATTTGGCGGTTGCCCCTCTTGATGGACGACGGCAATCCTGCGATTGGTGGTGTCTCCTTCTAGTGTGAATGCTCGGCGGCGCACAACACCGTTATCAACAGATGCGACCGCTGTAACATTCCTGCCAACAGCAGGAGACCTATGGGAACGGACTCGGATGAGAATTCCGATCTGTAGTGACGATTAGGGTGAAGGATGGGAAGGGACAGTTACTCACCCAATTGTCCAAAGACCTGATGAGCCGCTGTTTCCCGCTGCTGCCACGACAATGATGCCTTTCGCGACGAGGGCAGAGGCCGCTCTGGCGTCCGGGAAATCCTAAATGATAAGATTTTGATGCCACGCACAGATTAGTATTCAGTAGTCCTCTCAATGACGGCGAGCTATGCATACAACTCACTGGAAAGGGTGATGATCCACCAAGAGAAAGATTGATGATATCCATCCCATCCAAGTAGGCTCGCTCCAACGCCGAAATGATGATGGAACTATCGGTGCCTCCGGAGCATCCGAAAATTCGGTCTTAACAGAAGGTGCAACATCGAGATTAGAATTATTCTGACGAGCATGATGAAAGACCCCAATGATTTGTGTTGCATCTAATTTCTTAACTTACATGCTCCCAGCGTCGCGTTGGGTGCAACACCAGAGATTCCTACGTCACTGACTAGGTCAGCACCAATGATTCCTGCGACTTTGAGTTGGAACAGAGGTCAGTGACAGCTGTCGTCGGGAAAATCAATATGAACAATCGATCATCTATATCTTCATGTACCATGAGTGCCGTGTCCTCCACAGTCCATCTATTTGCGAAGAAAATGAGAGTCAGCCTATCGCGACTGTTTGAATTGCAATTAACCGTCTGTTCTCACCGGATCGTTATCTGGAACCGGGTCATTTCCTGAAGTGTAGTTATCGCCAACAAAGTCGTAGCCATAAGCTACTTTGAAGTTTGGCCCGAAACCACGACCCAGAGCTGGATGGCTGTAGTCAACACCCGTATCGATGATGCCCACTTTGATACCCCGACCCGTAAGGGTGGTGTTCCTGATTCCATTCTTGTACAATCTGGTCAACGCGTGTGCGTTCAGGTCCCTTTTTACCAGGGTTTCCCCGGATTGTGGGTTCACGATAGGATCCGGAGGCGGAACTGACAACTGAAAACAGTTCAGCGTTCAGCATCTCGAAAAACGCGTTCATCCATGGGCACAACAGAAATACGATTTTACAACATACCACAGGATAGACTGCCTTGACTCCGGGCAAAGTGGCGATTCGGTCGACATCATTAACATCCTCGACGTCCAAAACCATCGTGTTCAGAACCGCGGTCGTTTGTGCGTGCTTTCGATGTTGGATCCCTGCGTTCTGCAAGTGGATTTCGAACATATCGTGCTCTGAGTGCAATAAGGTCCTAATCTCATTGAAATTAAAGTCTAAATCGCGCGCGATTTCGGGTGGACTATTGAATTCCACGATGACGCGGTTCTGCTTTGCCACAAAGTGATCAAGGCTGTCCGGCACGACGAAGACATTTGCTGGACGCGCCCCGACATAAGCCATGCCGGTGGCCGCCACAAGCGCCACTTTAGAAAGATACGAGAGGATCATTGCAATGTGTTTTGTTTCTTTCTAAGAAAAGATCCTGACAATATATTATTTGTACGAACAGGGCGGGGAAGACATCACAGTTTCGTGTTTGTTATGCGTTCCTCTGTTGTTCACTTATTATTTTGTGGGGTCTATTTCCAAATATGGATTGACGAATCACGGGATGAACGGAATGGGTGACGGGCGAATTCTCAAACAATCAGCTTTTCTGGGTCGTTTATGATAGGGCAGCCTTTTCACTGGCCAATGCCAATCTAATACAGCAAAGGAACATCAATCAAATGAAAAACGCGTTCAAGCGAAATCAATTATGACCTATGAGACACGTACCGTCGAATGTTGCCAATAGTCCCTGCAGCTGCTTCCTGAAGCGCAATGTCTGAAGAGCCAACCATGCCCAAAAGGAGTTGCACCACTCCATGCTCATGCATGGTGATGGAATTGTCGGCTGCGAACGAGAGATGCCAAGAAGGAATCCACTTTGAGCAAAAAGGAATTCGAGAGGGGGATACTCTTGCTGTTTCAACACTTACGATCCATAGAGAGCTGATGGAGTGCACGTGCGGTCGATCTATGTACTTCCTCGTCCGGTGATCTCAGATATTTGACCAAAGGAGCCACAGCGCCGGCTGTCCCGAACGCAACGCGGTTGTTACCCCAATGACAGCAACGTGCAATAGCTTCCGCTAGATGCTTTCTCAACTTGTCGTTGCGCGTGTTTGTGAGCTTTGCCAACATCGGGACAACCCCGTGATCCGTTATCACAGCCAGATTTTCCTCTTTAATGAATATCACCAGAAGGATGCGTTACTAGAATGCCCTGAAAATGGAATAAGTCAACCACAAATACGGCATCTCACCATCTCTCGCGATATTTGCAATGGCCGCGCAAACGCTCGCGAGCACTTCGGGGTCGTCTGACTTGAGAAGTGATACAATCAACTCGAGACCTCCCACGAAAGAGCGAACCATTTCACCAGCTTCCTTGGCTATGTTTCCAATAAAAAGCAATCATGGTCAGAAATCGATCGAATTGGGTTGATTCCATTCGAGCGACAACAACCAAACATACCATGTTCAATGCACGGGGAAATAGCCCAAGCAGCAGATGCTTGAACATAACGACTTGGAGACTTCAAAAGTGACCAAAGCAGACGAACACCGTCCAGCCGGTCAATGATGGCCATACTGTCGCCTGATTTTCCAAATTGTCACAATAAGCGGTTAGATTTTGAGCTCCACATGCGTATCAAACACGGAAACTTACTATCCAAAGCGCAAGCTCCTACGGCTGTTGTCACATTTACTAAGAGAGCTTGGTTCGTGCCAGTCAGGAGATTAACTAGAGGTGTAATACCTCCGCTCTCTCTAATGGCTTGACGGCTATCCGCTGTTGAGAAAGTTTGCGATTAGTTGGTTTCTGATATCATACCTTTGGTCAAGGGCTGTTGGAAGTCAACATATCCGTTTTTCTTTTCAGCTTACCGGTTTTTGCGCACGCTCCAAGAGCACCGACAACATTGACCAACACATCCTCTGGTTGATTTTCCATCAATCCAACGAGCTTTTTTATCGTGTTAAGTTTGGTCAGCGCTGCAACATTCTCGACTATTTGCAGCATGAGATTGAGATTGCAGTTTTTATGTCAAGATCCTAAAAAAGAGGAAAAGGGCGAGGAAACAAGACTAAGAGCCTCTCATCAAAAAATGTGAAAGCTACTTACGGTTCTGAGCGCACTTCCACACGGCCCCCGTCACCGCCACGAGGAGCTCTTTATTCGTCGTGTTATCCAACAGGTTTACCAATGGCGTTAGCCCACCATATTGGCGAACCAATGTACGCGTCTCATCTTGTATCAAAAATTTTAAGCGTTTTGAAAATGTTAGGACTCTCTTCTCATGTTCGTTTGCGGAGGATCATTTCTTGAAAATCGATATAATGTACCATCTTCGGCGCACTTGAAAATCGCAGATGCACAGTGGGTCTGCAGTTCCTCATTTTTGGAGGCCAGGTTCTCCACGAGGAACTTGATCATTCCCGACACGCGGATAGCAATGCGGTAGTTTTCTGCAAATCCAGATCAGAAACTTGCTTAGCTCGCGCCAAAATAATGCATGAGAGCACGCGCCCAAACTTAGAGGAAATAAGGGTGACCACATACCATCGGACGCACATTCCTGCAAAATTCCGACAACTGGGATGAGCAAAGCCTCGTTCTGCGACTCAAGCAAATTGGCAAGCAGGGGAATCGACCCGGCTGCCTGGATCGCTTCCTTGTTTTTCGCTGGGTTTTCCATGAAAATTAGTCGGGCTCTGAAATACGTCACTCGCGAGTAGTGCTGAAAGAAAAAAATATATTGCTCACCGCTTTTACTGCAACTGGCCAATGCCAAAGCTCCAGAAATAGCCACCCGCTCTTCCTTAGAACCAGGGCGAGTCTTCAATAAGTGAACGAGCTTCCGGATACCGCCATAACGCCTTACAGCACGTCTGTTGCTGGCTGAAATAACTCAAGTTTGTCAATACCGATTCGCACTGTGAACCCAAACATTTTCGGAATCAATTATCTGAAGGCTTACCGTTCTTAGCACAGTGAGCGATTGTCTCCGCAGCGAGGCACTTCAGGTCTTCATCACCATCATGTAATAGTTCCACCAACGGTTGCATACCATCCAACTCCGCAATGGCCGAACGAATTTGCACTTGAGGCATTCAGAATTCAGGGGGACGGGAAGAACAGGTGAACAATTGAAACCATGGTCGCCCCGAAAACCGAAAAATGAAAGAAATTATCCGTTTTATTACCGACATACCATTTTGCGATATCTCCTTCAAAATCTTCAGAGCCCCCATTTTGCATTTTGGATCGTCTGTGTCGAGAAGGTTGACAAGTGTTTCAAGTCCCCCGACATCGCGGATAGCTATTTGGTTGAATTCTGTTGTGGGAGCGATGAAAATTCAATAATATCAGAACACGCTCGATTTCACGCTTTCAAAACGGGCCCATCTATTTGTTACCGTTCGACAGATCGAAATCTCGCAATGAGCAAATAGCAATGATGGTCGCTGTTTGATTTCCACATCTGAGATACTTGACAAGTTTTTGAATCTGATAGTATTCAGCAGGGAGTTCGGCTTAAAGAGACAGAACCGATTCGTGAGCAATCTCTGGTATTTTTTTGGCCAAACCGAATTTTTGAGAGTGACTTACAATTTTCCTGCCGTTTTTCTTGCATTTCTTCTTCCGATGACATCTCTACAAATCCAAAGGTTCCAGATAAAAAGAAAATTCAGTATTCACTCTGAAAATGTGAGAGTGTCAACACAGTAAACGAGTTCGTTTCAGAGCCCTACCAGATTCGCTATCGCTGGCTTCGTCTTCGTCGACACTGGCAGATCTTCCCATACGACCAGCATGTTTGCCCGTCAAAGCACCCGCCGCAGTACCTCGAAAAGCCCGCGCCTCCGCGCCCGACTTTGTTCCCCCCGTTCTGGACGATCTTGCACCTTTTTTCTTCGATCCGGCACGGGCATCCCCCGCATCTTCACCATTTATGCCAAGCGACCTGGAGGTATTATTTTTAGCTCAGGCATGAGTTTCAACACGAAGCAAAGCTGGATTCGACGGCCAGAATTTTTCTGTTACCTCCATTTCAGAGAGGGTTCATTGATGCTGCGTGTTTTATGTTGTGCTTTCACCCTGTAAAAAACGACTTTGGTCAACAACAATGATCAACGTAGTGAAGACTCGAAAAACAAAACATGAACGAACTTTTTCTTTTGGGCATTAAAGTTTCTCTTGTTTTCATTCGGGCCTTTGCGATTAACATTATTGGGCTCTTCTGCTACATGTTCGTCATCGCTCGCTTCCTGTATGTGATGCGCTCAATCGAGTCAGCGCTCAATCGACATTTCACGGAATATTGCAAATGAAAGAAAACGGCTTGACTTACGCCTTCGTGTTGTTGATCATAGGCACCCACGTCCGTAGCGTTGTTTGCACCCACAGCATTTGGAACTAATGACACCATAATTCCCAAAATGTCAGAAAATATGAGAATTCTCGGAAATATTTCCGAGCAATAAAATGTCCCCGAACGGATTTGAAAAGGTGGGAATGGTAATTGCTGGTTACCTGGGGTTGGGTCTGGCTGATATAGGTAGTCTTGCTTGTCGGACGTGCCAGCAAAGTGCTTTGAGTAGTGTTTCAGCAACTCGGTCAAAGTTGGAAACGTCTCGCCATCAAGGGGTTCGTAGTTGAGGTGCTCAGCGCCTTATGTACAATCACAGAGTTAGCACTTATCACGAGGACTTCGAAACAAAAGCGGGTGTCGCTCACCTTTGCTATCCGACGAGTAGCCCTTGTTGACATAATACCCGGCTTTGCACGCAGTCACAATGATTTTTTCTCTGTCTTTCGGAGTTACCACAATGTAGCAAAGCTCTCCATATACTTGTCGCCATGGCGGAGCCTTGCAGCCGTTTGCGAAGGTGTAATCTTCGAGGAAGAAAAATGATGTTATGATATGGATATGCAGATATATAAATTGCATTGCGGGAAGTATTCAAAAACTTACCGGATTCCCACTCAATGGCCGTAAGAGCACACTTTTGGTCCTTCCCACAAAAGGCCTGCAACATTTGGAACTCCTCTGTCACCTTCGGCATGTTGAGGTGTTTGTCACTAATTTGTACAAAAAGAAAAAAAGAAATCGTTCACATCAGAGTCAGGATAAGCTTTCCCCGTGTATTTAGGGACGTGGAGTGGCCGACGTACCGTTCAAGCTGGCTCATGGCAGATTTCATCAGCTTCATATCATACGCATTCACAACCAGCAGCAACCGGTACAATTTTTGGTATTCTTCTCTCCGTCGAGGTTCAGTCTCCGCGTTCAAGGCATCAAACGCTGCCATTAATGCATCCGCACTCCCATTTGAATTCCCAGCGTCGAAGGTACCCCGAGGAATTCCGAAGATCACATTCATTGGATCATGATTTTCTAATCCGGCGTATAACACGGCAATCCATGGTGAGTGACTGTTCGCGTGCGGATGAAAGAGTGAAGTCATTAAATGCTTTACCGCGAACGAGTTCTTGAAGCTCTTTGAGGCGCAATTCATCAGCAATCCGCAGCGCCCGATTCAAGTACTCGAAGGAGGATACCCGTGCCAAAAACACAGCTCCTTGCTGGCCATCAGAAATTTGTTCCAACTGAAATAAGGGCACGCCGTCACTTTTTGTTGCTACCGAGATCACAGCCGTTTTCGCGTTTCTGTTAATCCAAAGAGTTAAATTGGATTGAAATGTCAAATGCGCGTCTTGGATCGCGTTTTCAAGGGCAATTTGACACATACCTTGGTCCTCCACCTTGAACAACCCACAGATTATCCTTCGTCGCACCCCCATTCCCAGAAGCTGTTGCTGCCGTAGCCATGAACATGAACGGGCGCAAGTTCGGGCTAACCCATTGCAAAGGACGTTTGAACTCGATCTTGGCCTCATGTGGGTGTTCGTGGCAGAGACGTTCGAGCGTTTTGATCAGTTCGAGCAACGTGTCGTAGTTGGTCAAAGACACGGGCAAAGGCGGGTTTTGGCCATTGGTTGTGCCGCTGCTGGGTGCTGATGATGCACCAGACAATGCTGGCCACTCTATAAGTGTTGATATCGTGGCTCCCATGTTGCGCGAGGATGGCTTTCTTGCTGGACGCTCAAGGAAGTCTTCTTTGTGGCAACTCTTGATTGGGGTGAGAGTAGAACTTGTCGAACGACGGGTAACACAAAAAAATCAACTCCGACAAAATGGTGACACCAAGAGAGAGAGAGCGACATTCTTGGAAACTTGTTTGAACTTTTCATTTTCTGGAGCAATTCGACTTCAACACTCGCACATTCAAATCAGAACCTGAAATCTCGGATCGGCAGGTTTTGCATGATTTGGTGAAGAGATCCTGGTGTCGTTTCTGCTAGGGACCATCATTCGGCATAATAAAAGCGAAACGATGTACAGCATAATCGAAAGTTACATGTTTACCATCCAGTCTCGACGCAGTCGCGGGTTAAGGCGAACGGGGCGTGGAGGAGTTGGGTAGGGAAGTTGGGAACAGCCGCCAGGAACCTTTTCTCAACTTGCCCCAAGTTCTTTCTATTTGAAAAAGTCTTCACAACCAAGAGAGTTTGACGATCTCTCTACGAACTGTATCTGAGACAACAAAAACACTTTCGGAGTTGAACACATTGTCCCTTTTCACTAACTCCAAAAACGTGTGGAGCGAGCCAGTACAGCCAAAGTAGTTCGATTTTGCAGCGACAAACGCAACGCCCGTTCCAGGTTTGAGTGCAGATTTCATCAAGTTGTAGAGACTTCTTTGAGAGTCTTCAGAGTAAATCGTCTCTGACGTCAAAATCACGTCGTATTTTTCGCTTGATGTTGACTCGAAGCATTCCTACAACCGAAAAACACACGTGTTAGGATATGCGCAAGAACGCAACCCCCAAGACGCTTTTGCTTCTCTCACCTGGATATTTGCCCAATCGCCCGACCAAAACTCGGATGGTAATTCTTTCAACTTCAAGAGGGGGATTTCGTGCTCTGCAAAGCCTCTGTCGTCGAATTGTGACTGGGCGGGTTTACAGAGTGTATTGAGGAGGGCGTTCGGCATCGTGACTAACTTTACGACATCTTCGTTCTGGGAAATATGGAAAGTGTTCGGTTGAGTGTCGAATTCACACAGCATCGCAACCAACTCCGTTACGT
>JADGJF010000610.1:0-17238 GCA_027596845.1 Quaeritorhiza haematococci | reverse complement strand
ATCTTCTTTTTTTTTCTTAGTTCGCCTCTTTGGGTTAGTTCTGTGGAATATGGTATGGACTTCAATTACAGACTTCCTGTTGTCCGGGGGGGAGTTTTGCGCTGGGGGGGGCGCTTCACCAAAAGGTTTGGGGTTTCTTCTTATTATTAGTTAGATCATAGTGACCTGTTCCAACACCGAACCCATTATATGCGGAACTGCAAACCGCCTAAATTAGTGAACTCTGGGAAATGTTTCTCAGATACAGTTTCTCTACGGATCTCCGCAGTTTGTCAGGGTCTCATCCTTTCGAAGGCGTTTGGTGGGAACGGCGGAAGTTCATAATTCGATCACTGAGAAGACACGAAAAATACACTGCGGAATTGCTCAATCTCTCGTTCCAAGGCGGCGGCGTCTTCTGGGATGAACTCTGCTTCTTCTGACTGAAAAGACACGAAAACTTTGAGGGACGTCTTGTGTTTGCAAAGGTTTTGAACTTCCCTTGTTTCAGGTGGTACAGTAACAAATGGAAAAAAACAGTCCAAATCCAAATACCTAATTCTCATCCAGCGCTTTCGGACTTGCCCTGAGTTTCAGTTTTGGAGTTTAACGCTGGCACCCAAGACCAGCCAGGATTCAGGTCGATTACTGAAATATCGACTCTCAACTTCGCGTCCGAAAACGCCCATGACTGCGAATGGAAAGCAAACGCAACACGAGCGCTCAGCCTTGCTCTCCATGTCATCAACCAAGGAAACAATATTGAAAACGTTTCGGAACTTACATAATTGGCCAAAACCGTCTTGTTCGAAAAGGTGCTTGTCTCGCCACTCCCTGCGTCATCAGCGACAGCTTCGACCCCGAATCCTTCTGCGTCGACGGTATCAGCGTCTTCCTCAACGTATCCGCCGTGTAGCTCGCCAAAATATATACGCCGTATCCCTCAAGAGATTTGGGTCGCTGTTCTGGGTTGGGTCGGAACAGATCGGAAAACTTTGGGCCCTTGTGCGCTGGTGAACTCAGTCTGGGCGAATGCGGTTCGTGGGGCGCTTTGGAAACACCAGGATGTCAAGGGTTTGCCAAACGACTTTCAGTTTCTTTCCACACTTCAACGTGAGCACTACAACAACGTTCGACTTGGCGTCGGACCGGACCACCTTCCAATATCGAGCGTTCGACGGCTTCCGCACCCGGTTGCACTCATAGTCAATCTTAAATTCACAGTCACAGTGTACAACATACGACCTTTTTGTGACGTACTCCGCAACATGACGTCCTTGAGAACCCTGCGTTTGACAGGGTCGCTTATATGCTGCAGGGTTCTTGATTTGATCGCTGACTATTGCCCAACAAGTGTCAAGTCTCTTGTGGGTTGAGTTGCAAAGTCCAGACGAGAACATGTCGTACGATCGTGAGAAACTCAGACGATTTTTCTCCCAACTCATCGATATTCGATGGGGACGTTTGATTTCGAACGCAGACTTGGTTATTGATAGTGTGCATTTGAATTTCGCGGATGGTACCAGATTATCGACGGTATCGTTTCCTCTTTCCCTTCAACCCTTGCCGCCATCAGTTTTTCTTCGATATCGGACGTGAACTTGGCACTACTCGGGCAGAGTTGTCCCAATCTTCGAGCGTTTCGTTTGGACAATATCGGACGTGGGATTTCTGATGGCGCGCTTGAGTCCTTTTTGTCGGCAGTGGGGTCGAGTTTGGAATTCTTGTTTATTCGGGATCCTTTCCACGCGATAACTTGCCACCAGCTCGAAGTGATAACGAAATATTGCACCCGTCTTGCTTACATGGAGTTCTTAAGATATGTTCATGAAGGCCGTTCGGAGCCTCTCAGCTCAAATCTGAGGCTCGTGAAGTTGCATTTACCCGACGACAACTACCGGGGTGGCTGACAAGTGGGTGGAAGCGATAGGTACTCATTGCCCAATGATCGAGGATGTACGGATTTTTTCTCAGTCTACCGACAGAATCAACGTGGGCGGCGTGGAACGGCTGTTTGAACGGTGTCCAAAGCTGCGATTTTTTGCTGGGGCCCCCGATTGGAAGCGGGGTCGGGATGGGAAACCCTACACGGCCGAGGAACTGCTTCAAGATCTACCTTTCGACCCATTTTGTCGTTGATTTGGCTACATAAACTCTGTTTCTCTGTTCCAAAGGACGAAAGCGGGTGGAGTAGGGGCAAGAACATATACACTATACCATGCAATGGTGGTGCGGGCAAGGGGAAAGCGAATGGGAAAAAACTCGGAAATAGCTGGACCAGGTGTTCATATTCCTTTTCGGTTGATAATCAAAACCTTTGGGGCATTTTTTCTTCTTTCAGTATCCGGCTCCATTGTTAGACGTTAGAACTTTCACATTTCACTCAGTATTTCACCTTGTCACTCTCCTTGTCACTCGTGGTATCTGGAACTGGGAACCCTTCCGAAACTTTGGAGTCTTTAGGAGATGTGCTGTAGACTGCGAGGGTCTGGACCTGGTATTGATGTACTTTTGGCGTTTTTCAAACTTTCCCAGTTTTCGCTGTGAACTGTGGGAAGCTAACTTAGTTCGTAAATGATCACTCCCATCACTCAGTCCATCACTGGAAAACTTCGAAAAACGCCTTGAGTTGCCAGGGTTTTGAACTTCCTCTCGTTGGTGGTGGTACAGGAACACATCGCTTTTGCAAAACCGCAGAAAGGTATGTTTGATTTTGAGTTCGAATGGAACATTTTTCCTTTGACTCGCTCTGTGAGCTTTCATTCATGATCTATTCCCTTTCTCCCGTCCTTTACCCTTCTCTTGCAACTTCTGAAACCTGTAGATCCGATATTGCGGACTCCTTTCAAACCTGATTGTGTTGGGCCTTTCCAAGGACAGTGACCGACTTTGAGCCCCTCATTACTCTCCTTAAGAAGGAGTTTCGGACAGAACATTTCTCCCCCCCCTTTGTAATTGGCTTTACGTCGAGTTTTCCTTTAGTTGTTTAGCTGTGAAGAAAATGTCTGGAATCTTGTCGGTTGGCTCTCAAAACGGTTTTCGCAACGAGACGTCGGTCCCTTCTTTTCTGACAGCCCATCTTGGACAGATCCACGACCTACTTTCTTCGACGCTTTTATATATGAAGGCGCCAGAGAACTTTTCTTAAGCCCCATATTTCCTGGACAATCACCCCTTTCCGTTCCCGACTTTCCTATCAGACCATTCCTTTTTTACTGCGCTTCTTTAGTGGTTTTGTGGTTTGGTTGATTTGCAGAAATCAAAGGACCGGGGATCTTGCCTTTTGGAGGGGATTTGCTGACTTGGGAAGGAGAGGAAGTTTTTGAGCAGGGTGACGATACAATCCACTATCGTCGACAGTGGGATGGGTGACGATACACAGCAAGATACGTCCGAGGTTTCAAAGTTGGTGGAGCATCCCCGACCCTACCAAATAGAACTTTATGAAAAAGCCCGCCAACAGAACATCATCGCCTACTTGGATACGGGGTCGGGGAAAACATTGGTGTCAGTGCTTCTGATCCAGGAGATCGCGTCGCCTTTGGTCGAGGTATCCCGCCACGAGATTTTGAAGCTGATTCGCGAACAGAGGCTTCAACTTGCGTCGACATCGCCTCAACACAGTGCCGTTCAGAGCAATCAATCCCAAAATGAGGGTGAAAACGCAAGTGCAGGGTCGAAGGATACTGCCGAGGAAGCCCAAAATAACGACGGAGTCACCAAAGACGGCGAAGAGACCACCACGTCTCTGAAACGCAAGACCATCACAATGGATATGATCGCCGACTTGCCACTCGCAGTGCAGCCCAAAAAGATCGTTTTCCTCGTGCCGACCGTTCCACTCGTCGCGCAGCAGGCCGAAAAGATTCGCAGGAATACTGATCTACGTGTGGGCGAATATTCCCGTGATGACAACTCATCAGTCGCATATTGGGACTCTGTCGGCTGGTACCACGAAATGTCGAAACGGCAAGTGCTTGTGCTGACCCCGCAAATCTTCCTGAACATTCTCCGTCACGGCTTTATGAACTTGGGCAAGAACGTCAGCCTGCTCATCTTCGACGAGTGTCACCACGCCGTCGGCAACCACGCTTACAACAACATCATGAAGGAGTTTTACGCCCCCATTCCCGGCGGCGACGAACGACCCAAGATCTTCGGAATGACCGCATCCCCAATCTATCAAAAAGCAACCACCCGCGATGCCTCGTTGGAAAAGATGTTGGAACTTCAGCGGAACTTGAATTGCGTGGTCGTTACAGTGGCAGATCGGTCGACTCTGCGTGGTTATGTGGCCAAAGCGGTCGAGGTCATGGTGGAATACGAGCTTGCACCTACTAATGACGAAGGAGGGTCAAACTCCTTCAACGTCAACACCGCTTCTGATGGTGCCGGGATGGACAGCTCTACGACTCTCCCTAATCTCAAAGATACGCCAGCAGGGAGATATCTCATCCACCATTACGGCAAAATTCTTGACTCTTTAGCTCTCGCGGAGGCCAACAAGGAGAAGGCCAAGATCGATGAAATCAAGAAGACCGTTAACCTCGTCAAGCAAATGTATAACGATCTCGGATCCTGGTGTGCTGGCAAGATCGCAGATCTATACGCTAATGATCCCTTGCAAGGGGGCGGGCACCAGCATGGTCGAAACTACTATGGGAAACGCAAACGAGGCGACTTTCAATCTAACTATCGATCCTACAAACGTCCGCGGCTCCAGAACGAGGGCCAAGGAGGGAAAGCTTTCGAATCTACGAATATTGCATCAGACAACGCAGTCATCACTGATCAGAATGGCGTCGCCGAAACATCATGGGAGGTCAAATCAGCATCCCAAATCGCCGATTCATCGCCTTCATCGTCAACCTTCGAAAGCAGCGTCCCCGCTCCCCCACCACCAACACCGGAACAAATAACCGAAGACGACTTCACACCCAAAGTCCGCACACTACTCCGCCTCATTGAAGAGAGAGTGAAGGGTAATCCGCCCGGCCATGGTGGTATCCTCAACACATGGAAGGAAGCCACCACACCCGAAAACTTCCGCGCCATGGTCTTCGTCGAGCGCCGGACAACTGCTAAAGCTCTCTCGGAGCTCATCAACCTCGTTGCTGGTCAGCGGTTTCCCCTTGTAAAATGTGGGTGTGTGACAGGGCACGGTACCGCTAGCGCTGGGAGGACTGGGGAGAAGCGCACCGGGATGAAGATGAACAGCACAATGCAGAAGAAGATCTTTCAGAGATTTCGTGCTGGGGAAATGAATATGATGGTCGTGACGAGGGTCGCGGAAGAAGGGGTAGACATGTAAGTTTCTTGCGAATTATCCACATCTCCTTGGGTCGATTGGTTGCTTTGCGAAAACGCGACGAACGTAGATTGCAGACATTCTGTTTATCTGCAAAATAGACGCAAGGGTGTTGGTAGGGGCAAGATTTGAACGATTTTCAACGACTTGACTTGAAGGAACCTCGTGCTCGGATGGGTGATTGACTCATGTGTATGACCGAGGACCTTGGCTCACACGTGTTCCTTTTTTCTTTCCAGCCCTGCCTGTCGTCTCGTCATCATTTTCGACCTCTTTCGATCCCATACCGGTTATGTGCAATCCAGGGGACGAGCCCGACACGTTGATGGCTCTGAATACATCATCCTTGTCAGGCGGAACGACACTCACGCTCTCCAGTACCTAGCCAGAGCCAAGGTCGCCGAACTCATGACACGAAGTGTTGCGAAGGACGCCTCGACGACGGAACCTTCCTCATCTTCAGGCGACGTGGCTGCGGCCGACGATGATGTCAACGACAAATCGAACAGAGTCGTGAAAGGTGAACATGATAACGAGATTGTTGATCTTCTCCTCGGTTCTGCGGGAGATCAGCCTGTGGTGACTCCAGCAGGTGCGAGGGCGACGGTGACGTCCGCGGTGCAGATCCTCCACCGATACTGTCAATCCCTGAAGAAGGATCAGTACCTCACGGACGGCCAGGCACAGTACAATTGCTTGATTGAGGCGAGAACATCCGGTTGGGAAGAGTGGGATGCGTATCTCGAAATGTGGCGGGATCAATGTGCTGGAAGACTTCGAGGTGCCGAGGAAAAGGACAAAGGGAAGTCGACGGCCAATATCGCACAAGACCCGCCAAGCGATCTTCATCATGGAAGATTCGCCAAAAGCCCGTATGGTTATGCCTTCGAGGTACGCATACCATTCGTCTCCAACTCGGCAAACTCCTCATCTTCGACAGTCATCTCAGTCGTTGGATCGGTTCGCCTCACGAAAAAGCTTGCTATGCAGTCCGCATCCCTTGAAGCTATTCGGTACCTTTACAAATCGGGCGCCTTGGATGACCATCTGCTCCCTACAAACCGATCCCTCAAGAAGTCTAAATCGTTTAGCTTGTTATCATTGCTTCGCAGTGCGGGAGTTAACGTAACGGATAAGGTTCTCCAGGGCCTCGGTATTGGTGGAGATGGAAACACACGCCCTCGACGGCTTCTGGGTGCGAGTGCGGGCGCGATCGTGGAACAGTTGAAGGAAGAGGTGCTTGACGAGTACAGGAGAGACGTGCCCCGAGTGTTCGTCAATGACGAGCTTTGGAAGGGTTTGGTGGATTCGGATGCGCACGGGTGGGGATTGAAACGCCCTGCGCTGAGTTTGGCGACTCCTGAGGCGAAAGTATCTGCCGAGCCGTCGATCCCCGTCGCAGATGCAACAGCGACTTCAGCACCACTCGTAAGCCCACGCCCATCACTCACGGAGTACGTCGACGTGTACATCACCATCATCTCCTGCGGCCCGCAGCTCGAGCTCTTCACTAGAGGTTCCGACCCGCCGGCAAACCCCTTTTACAACCTCTTCAACCCACCGCTCTTCCCCTTTCCGGTCTCCCCGTACACCAACCACTACTACCATTATCCGAATCCAAACTACTATGCACTGAGCCCAACAGGCGAGCCACGAAGGAGTTTGGCGATTGTGACAAGACGGCCCATTCCAGCAAAAAGCATCCCTCCTTTTTGTGTATGGTTGGATAACGAGATTCCGTGTAAAGTGGAGGTCTTGTCGTGGTGGGAGGGGAAAGGGAAGGATGGGGAGGAGGATGGAAAGTCGGGCGTAGGTTTTGGAGGTAACAGTGCTGATGGGGTTTCTGGAACGAGTGCTGAAGATTCCAGAAGCAATCCGGCAACACCGAAGAAGAAAAAGAAAGTATCTGGGACTGACTCGTCACCAAATAAGGAGGCACCCCCATCCTCAAAACGGACGACTGAAGATCATTCAGCGTCGCTTTCGGCGGAATACCACTCGGTGCGACTGACAAGGGCTCAATTCGACCAGCTTGTCGATTTTCAGAAGAAATTCTGGGATCTGATCGTGAGACGTCCGCCGCCTAATCAACCGCTTTTGGTCGCACGAAATGTGTTGGCCAAAAAGGAGCATGGTGCGGTCAAACCGGGAACGGAGGTCGCTCGTGATGGTGAAGGTAAAGATGTTGGACATGAGTCTGCAAAGTTCCCTGGAAGTGCGAACGGTAAGGCGGTCGACAAGTCATCGCCCGTCGTGAAGGAAGAAAAGAAAGAAGGTCCCGCATCGTCCGCTGAATCTACGAAACCAAGGACCAAAGCAGGAGGCTCTGAGGCTTTCTCCTCTGGGGCAGATGATGCCACCACCAGCGGCGATGTGCCAATCGAACCAGATCCAAGGACGTACCTAGTTATGCCCGTTGTTGGATACCCGTTGCCACCGGACCTCAAACGAGGACGCTATCAGCATCTTAGTTATTCGGACTCCATCCCTCGCCTCCAGACGCCGAAGAAGCGGTGCCCTGAGATTTCAGAGCTTCCGGATCCGCCTCGGTGTACTTGGGAACTAGATTGGGATATGGTGAATCGTGTGCTTGAAGGAGTTTCCTTCACCTTGTACGAGTGGATCGAAGCTGTCGGGGGAATCGCACAGGATCTGGCCAAGGGATCCAAGTATGATGTCTCCGCTTCCAAAGGTGATCAAGAGGAAAAGGCGAAAAAGAGGAGAATGTCGGGCGATGACCCGAGCGAGTTTGGATTGTTTGACGACGATGACTTGATGGGATTGGACGACTTTGATGATAGTCCTCTGTATGATATGGAGTTCGACGACCCGGAAGATTTCGATTTGGACGTCGAGGAGGATGATGGTTTGGGAGGAACCAAGTTGTCCGGCAGCAGTGGGAGCCCTGGAGATGAAAGTGATAGTGGTTCATCTAGCGATGATGGTGATGAAGATGTTCCCCAAGTAGCGGGCAAAAAGCGGAAGCGTTCAGATACGGCCGCGACCAATAACCACGCTGCAAGGGACACCGGGCGACAGACCGGAGGAACGTCACGAGAAAAGAAGCCCACACCGAGTTTCGATATGCTGTTTGAAAAGGTGTTGAAGAAGACCGGTGGAGATGCACGTGATGGTGGGCGGGGTGCTGCGATGAAAGCGGGCGACGTGACGACGGCAGAGCAGGAAGATGCGGTTAACAGCGAAGGCGAAGACACAACCAAGTATTCCGGTGTAGTGCTCGAGAAAGTGAACCACATTTTAGCGCACACGGTTGTTCATACTCGACACAACAACATCAAATACAACCTTCATCAACTGCTTCCGTCTATCCAACCATGTTCTGATTTCGCTGCCTCCCGATTCAAAGATGACGGAAGCGGGAAGCTCTTGACATACCAGAGCTATGTCGAGCAGTTAGGCTACACGGTCGCACACCCTCGTTCTGCGATGGTGGAAGCTCAACACGCGCCTTCACTTCGGAACATGCTGAAACCGCGGAATGTCAAAAAGGGAGACTCCCAGGTTCCAGGGAGCAAGCGGTCTCAGAAATCGAATAAGGTGCTTCTCGTCCCCGATGTATGTAAAGTGCTCCCCTTCCCCGCGGAGACCTTCCGAACGGCCAACGTATTCCCTTCGATTCTCCACAAGTTGGACCTATTCTGCATGGTCGATCAGTATCGAGTCTCAAACGGGCTTCCACTCGTCACGAATCAAACCCTTTTCTCCGCCTTCGCCGCGCCGTCTGCACATGAACATACAAATTACGAGCGTCTTGAAACCCTTGGAGATTCGTTCTTGAAGTATGCGTGTTCTGTTGACCTGTACCTCCGTTACCCGGATGCGGGCGAAGGTGCTCTCAGCTCTATGCGTGCGAAGAATGTTAGTAATCGGAACCTTTACGAAAAGGCATTGGGAAACGGATATGGCGGACTCCTCATCGTCACCCCGTTCTATCCCAAGTTGTGGGCTCCTCCTGCGTGCATACCATGGACTCCATTCCGACAACATCAACAACAGCGTAAGCAACGTGCGGGTGGCAGCGAGATGATCGTGAGAAATGCCCCTTTGATTGACGACGACGAGAACGCTGATCCGTACCGTAGCAAAAAGGGGATTTGGTGGCGCCTGATCAGTCAGAAAATGTTGGCTGATTTCGTGGAAGCTCTTATTGGTGCTCACTACACAGACGGCGGAAACGATCTCGCAATGCGTGCCCTGTACAAATTGGGACTCGTGTCTGACTTCATGTTTGGTGGGAGGGGGGCTGGTGGGGTGGATATTGTGAGTGCGGAAGAGCGTCTTCAACCTCTGAAAATCGATCAACACATGAATGACAGCAGAAACGTGGTGTGGCGAAATGCAGGTGATGAGAACAAGCCGTCCGCCAACCTGGTTTCACCTTCTGAAACAAAAGAGTTGAAGAACAGAAACGGCGGGGAGGCGAGGGAACAAGAGAAAATGGGATCTGGTACACCTTCATCAAGCGCTGGTGTGGAGAAGAGCGTTGTCGTCAAGATGCGATCCCAACTGACCACCGTCGCCGTGGACATGCTTCTCAGACACGAACAGTTCCCACTCGATCGATTGGAACAAACCCTTTCATATAAGTTCCGCAACCGCGATTATGCACTTGAGGCCTTCACCCACGCTTCTTATCCCTACGCAACAACGCGATGTTACCAACGGCTTGAGTTCTTGGGGGATGCGGTTCTCGATTGGGTCTTGACCCGGTTCCTGTACAATTCGTATTCCTGGCTGGCACCAGGGCAGCTCACGGAACTGCGCCAAGCCGCCGTTAACAACGAATCCTTCTGTCGTATGACCGTGTCCCTTGGATTCCACAAATACTTGCTCCACAACTCGGCTTTGCTGACGCGAGATATTAACGAGTACGTGGACTATCTTGAGAACCGCGATACGGCCATGCACCCGACGGAGACATCTCACGAGGGCCCTAAAGTTCTGGGTGATTTGTTTGAAGCTTGCGCGGGTGCGGTGTATGTGGATTCTGGGTGCGATTTGGAGACAATGTGGAAGGTCTTTAGGCCCCTGATGGATGACTTCTTGGAAGAGCATGTGAACCCGAATGTTGTGACGAAGAGTCCGATTCGGTTACTTCATGAATATTTCCAAAAAAGAGGTTTCGCTGTGAATGATGTGTCGTACAAGTAAGGATGGTTCCCGTTGACGTGTGTTTTTATGTTCTTTTCCTTCACAGCACTGAAAAGGTCTTGTTCACTGGGCATTCGATTCTCATTGTCGTACTTTTGTTTCATTTAGGTATGTTGAATATCCTGACACCAACCTCTTCACATCCGACCTCATGGTCTTTGGCGAGATCATTTCCCAGGGCCGAGGAAATTCGAAGATTGTTGCCAAACGTCAAGCCACATTGCAGGGTTTGCAGTGGATTGAAGGTCACCAGGAAGAAATCGCGAGATTGCTCGATTTGAGTAGAAAAGAACGATATCTCCCTCCCTTGGAGAACAAAGCGAGCGTCGCGAAGCAAACCAACACCGCGACCGATGTTGATAAACCTGCCAGGGACGTCCCGAAAGAGTCGACTGGGGGGGATTCTGGTGTGCAGAAAATGGAGCAGGTTGTGGGTAGCTCGAGCAGTGGTGATGGGGGAGATGGTATGTTTCAGCCAACGACGGAAATCGAATCGAAAGTCCACGGACGTCAGATGAAGTTGGAGGACAAGCCCGTTGACGGAGACGAAGGGAAAAAACAAGACTTCCATCGATCAGTCGCGCTTCCTTCGTTCAAGAAGAAAAAGCCTGAAGGCGAGCACCAAAAGAAAGAAGGCGAGGCGAAGTCGATGAACGCAAAAGACCCCGCCTTGGTCCCCAACGAGGCGTCCAAACCGAAAGCTACAAATCCACCGCCAATCCTAGACGCCTTTTCGTACGAGGGCGGTCGATACTCGACTCGGGAAAAGGTTGTAGAATTTCGAGGTGATTCAAATAACACCCACGATTCGAAAGAAACGAACGTTGGTGGTCGGGACAATCACAACAAGTCGTCGCAGCAAAATACGAGGCAGAGCAGTCACTTCGAAAAGGCGAAGCCCTCCAACAACACGTCTCGCTCAAATAATGCAAAGCCTCAACACAGTCGCTGCCGCGATTCAGGTCGGCCACATGGTAACGGGCGGAATGCCCCTGGGGAAGAACGTTCTGGTTGGAAGTCATCGCGAGCAAATCCTTGGCCATCGAATCCTTCATCAAATGCTCCGTCAAACCCTTCATTCCCGCAAGTGATGAACCCTACGGCTCCTACCGATAATGCTACGGGCATGAATAACCCACACTTTACTTATCCTGGATCGTATGACAATTCGGTGGGGACGACTCACTACTCAGCGGCGCCACAACAGTCACATGCTGTTTCTTATCCTCCTCCCCCGCCCATGCATCCATACGGCCAAGCACCACCAACCCTTCCGCCACCGCCACCGCCGACACAAGCAATATCGGCGTACCAATACCAATACGACGCATACGGATATGCGCACCCACAACAAGCATATCTTCCACCACACCAATACCCGCAAGAACCTACACCAACATACCAACAATACCAACAGCAGATTTCGAGCACAGCCGCGCCTACTTATACATATCCGTACCCTGCGGGAACACCATACATGCAAGCACCACCGCCTCAGATGAGTGATGGTAGTGCTGGTCAAGTGGGGACTTGGGGTTCTTGGGGTGTTGCTGGTGGGTCGAACCAAGGGGAAAGAAATAGAAACGATAGGGGACAGAAAAGGAAGGGGAAGGGAGGCAGGGGAAACCACAGAGGTGGACATCACAAAAAATGATACACGAAGAAGAAAAGGGGACGTGTGGATGATGGGTATCTCGCCAGAAGAGCGGTTTTTGTTTGCATGTATACGTGGAGTGGTGAATACCTTACAGCGTAAATCATATATGGTTCAGAAGTCCAGCAGCGGGGAACTTCCAACGCAGCCATAAATCAGTTGGGTTGTGGGATGATTTCGCCTTCCACCTCCTCTTGCCTCGTCGAGATATTGAAAGTCTCAAAAAGTCAAGAAGCATTTTTCCAAGGTTCTTGACAACAACACACAAAAAAGGCTAGGTTTTGTCTCACACAAATCCAAACTCCGACACCCAAGTCAATTGTGTAGGTAGTGCAAGTGCCTTTGTTGCTTCTCCGTTCTCGCATGTTGGCGGATCTGTACCAAAGTGTCATAGTGTCGCATAGTGTGCTTCCTCCACGCATTGATGCCTCGCTCTGTAGGGGCTGCTGGATGGCTGTCAAGTTAGGATGAGTTCAGAAGTCCGAAGCCTCATCATCATCACCATGATGACCATGAAGAATGGCCTCTTAGGTGCAAGAATTACTGTAGACGTCGGCTCCAGATCCGTCATGTGTTGCTCTGAAGGTACTTGATCGTAGGCAGCTTGAAAAGTAACTCGAGAGCATATGGGTGGTGAAGGAGGTGTGTAGTGAAGAGTGAAGAGGTCGACGTTGACGGCGCCCGACCTTGGTGGGTTATGGTGATTTGGGAAAAAAATCCAAAACGAAACTAATCCATCTGCGTGTCAGGCCGCAGGCGAGGTGTCCCTACACTAAATCAGCGTAAATGTAAGCAAAACAAAGGATGTCCGTGATGAGGAAGGGAAAAATGTAGAGATACACTGCTCACGACGGCATCTTCCACTGGTTCAAAACAGCTGGCGATGGGTAGCCTATGACATCATACGCACCGCAACTGGCGCCAAGGCAGGGTGGTGGGAGTTGATTCCGCTCATCTCTCAAACAGATTGATGGCTCCCTAACCACTCTGCTAGGCGCTTTTGGACTTAACTACATCCAATCAAACTGGTATCGTCGATTATGCCGTGCGTTTTCACCGTTTCTGACATGGTTCCCATATGTACAGTCCGTCCAACGCTTCAGATCATGTACATTGTCGACCATCTTTCTCCTTCACAGATGCCAGTCCCTCCTTCGTAGTTTTTGGTTCACCGTCCATCGGTCCCTAGCCTTGCATGCATTGACATTGACGTACGTCTGTCCAAAGAAAGTGAAAGAGAACAGAAGAACCCCATGCAACCACTAGATCTATATTCATCCATTGATGTGACAAGTTAGATCCCTCTCTAGTCCTGTAGATTCAGTACTTAAGCCACCAAAGTTCTTGGAAAAGGATTTGCGGTTGAGAATCTTGAGATCGCCATCATGGCGACATGCTCCCTACTCAACCGCCCTCAGTATACTGCTAGCCCCCAACGTCGACCCAGACGTGAATCGTGCCCCTTTCCCCCAATCTGGCCTGGTCTTCGTCTTCTGCGTCAGTCGATATATCAATCTCACACTCCTTGGGGATTCTTTGCCAAACAACCACTGGCAGGTCCCCGCCCGACTCGCCCGCATCCTAGGTATCTTGAACAAAACCCGACTTGCGGGGACTTGAGGCAACTTGTCGACGGTTTTCATTGACAAGCACTTGCCTCAAACATATCACTGTACGCTTTCGAACTGCTGGTGGAACTCTGGGTCTGACTCCTGAACTCAGGAAGAACTTCGACCAGTCCGCCAGCGCAGAACCAGGCGCAGAACCAACAGGGAGGTTTTGTACTCAGCGCAGACTCAGCAAAACAGCACTTGGGGACAGCATTCGCGCCTTGGTTGGGGTGAAACTAAAGCACCTTTTGCGGCGCATGTCGGAATTCGCCGAGCCATGACAACGATGCTTCATAAACTGAAGAGACGGACAGGAGGCTACCACTACTTTTGCCGGGACCTCCAGCAGTGCCAGTCTGAGTGCCAGTGGGGGGGAAACGGCGAGGGTGGCGACCTCTTCTTCGAACCCCTACGCGGAGCTTCATGGTGCACAAGTGAGGAATGTGGGAATAGCATACAGGCAGGAGGGAAGGAACCATGAGGAACGAGTTGGGGGCAAGTAGGGGGAAGGGGGATGGCACAGATTGTCGCCGGTGAACAGTGGGGCACACACTGCGCCCGGGCTCCCGATGCATTTCCTCGGCCGCTTCTAGGGGACCAATAGGTAGTGTTGCCCTTTTGTGACCCTGCCATCTGAGTCTGCCCGCAACCTCTCGCACCTTCTGCGACAATATTTATAGCTCAGACTCACTCCTGGACTCACTCAATTTCCGTCCCGTGTGCTCCCGCCCCCACAGGCCCCTCGAACCTGCGACCCCCCGCGTCTTTCGTCGCCGTCACCGTCACCGTCGTATTCTCGGAAAACCGCCGCGCGACCCCCTGTCGTCGCTGCTTCCTCGGGCTCTAACCGTCGACTCACTCTTACTACAAACAGAAGTCAAATGCAGCCGGCGAAATTGGTGTACCATACACAACATGGCGGGAAGGTGAACTTCTCGTTGCACCGTGAAGAGACTGGTATTGGCAGGAAGGAAGATAACCACATCGTGCTGACTTGCGCCAAGATGAGCAAGTACCACGCGTATGTCAAGCGGAAAGACAAGTAAGCTATACTCTTCCTGTTAGATTTGTCCGCAAACGATCAAGTTACTTAGTATTCACTGATTTTGCCTTTCGCTTGATCCACATGAATGTCACTACCACAGCAAATACTACGTATTCGACCGAAAATCGTCAAATGGGGTCAAAGTGAACGATGTTCAAATCGAGCCTTCACAACTTCACGAGCTACAAGACGGCGACGTCATCAAGATCGGTACTATCTCGCTCACCTTCTGCGACGAGGCCGCCGCTCAAGGCAATGGTGACGCGTCAGAACCCAACGGCATCGGTTCCTCCACAAGTGCAGGAATCGACTCCAGCAGCGCCATCCGTGCCGAATTGGAAGCCGCTGAAGACGTAGACCTCCGCAAAGTCGGCGACGTGAGAGACATCTCCACCCTCCGCGAAGACTACGAAAAACTCTGTCTCGCCTACGAACTCTCCAAAACGTCGCTCACAGACGACACAAACCAACTCCTCGCCAAATTCCTCGATCTCATGTTTGAGATTCTCCCCGTCGATCGCGGTGTCATTTTGCTTGTGGATCAAAATACCGGGATTTTGGGAACGCGTCGTGTCAAATTGAGGGACGGGGAGGCGAATGAGGGGAGGGAGATTTTGTTGAGTTCTACGATTTTGAGAAAGGTTTATTTCAGCCGGATGTGTTTGATTACGAGTGATGCGTGTGAGGACCCGAATTTGGGGGATGCGGCCAGTGTGAAATATGGGAAGATTAGAGGTGTGATTTGTGTACCGCTTATTGCTAATAAAAAGGTTAGCATACATCCGGCTTTTTGCTGGAGGAGATGAAGGGAGGGGGGGGAAAGGGGGGATCCGTAAAAAGACGGTGCGGCCCACATTTCATGCATCTCTCGATCGCCTCCAACAGTGGTTCTCATCAACCTCTTTCTCTCTCCCTATAAACCCACACTCTTAAACCTTACCACAGGTCCACGGCATCCTCTACCTCGACTCTCTCGACCGCATCGACTCCTTCTCCTTCGAAGACCTCACCCTCGTCCAAGCCGTCTCCAACCAAACCGCGATGGCCATCGAAAACAGACTAAAATAACACCCACGCCTCCAAAGGAACACAAGTCGGTGGTGGGGACAATCACAACAGCAAGTCGTCGAAGCTAAATAAGAGGCAAAGCGGTCACTGCGGAAAGGCGAAATTGTCTAACTCGCTTGAAAAATGCAAAACCCCATCAGTCGCTACCGCGATTGAGTTGGGCCACACGGTAATGGACGGAATGCCCCCTCCCCCTGGAGAAGAGCGTTCCGGTTGCGAAATCCTGGGCCATCGAATCGGCCATTACATTCTCCGTCAAACCCTTCGTTCCCGCAAGTGATTAATCCTCCAGCTCCTCCGGACCGCGCCATGGCAACACCATACATGCCAGGACCACCGCCTCAAACGGTTGATGGTAAGTGCTGGTCAAGTGGGGGTTTGAGGTTCTGGGAGTATTGCTGGTGGGTCAAACCAAAGGGAAAAGAAATAGAAACGCTAGGGGACAGAGAAGGAAGGGGAAAGCACAGAGATAGACATCATAAAAAATGATACTACGAAGAAGAAAAAAGGACGCGTGGATGATGGGCATATCGCGGGAAGACGCGCTTTTTGTTTGTATGTAAATGTAGAGTGGTGATTACCTTACAGCGTAGATAATATATGATTCAGAAGTCGAGCAGCAGGAAACTTCCAACGCAACATGAATCAATTGGGGTGTGTGGGATGATTTCGCCGTGCGCTCAGATTTGCATGTGCTTTTCCATCAAACACATCTGAGGTGACCTCTTACTGAGTCCCGAGCGACGTGTGCTGTTCGGTATCTGCGTGAATTTGAAGTAGATGGGTGGAGGCTCAATGAGGTAACCGATCTGTTTCTCTAACCTCCGTTCGCAGAAACGCATCCTTTTTGGCACCCATGTATATGTTGAGGAAAATGTTTCATCTATTTCTGCACCGTTCAAACGCGAAAGATTGCATGTAAGAAAATGATAAACATTGTCAACTGAAGCGGAGAGTGTGCATGTTACATTAAACACAAAACAGAAAGAAAGAAAAGGAAAGAAAACTAGGATAGATGCGCGTATGAACAGCAGCTTGGCGGGACGTCCGCATGGGTAAGCAAAGTAAATACGAAAGAAACATATGAACAGTTAGTGGAAACGTCCAGGCGGCATATGGGCGCATAAAAGGAAGAGAAGAGGAGCAAAAAGGAACAAACCGTATAAACAAAAAGTTAGAAAAAGGCGCAACACAATTCAAAAGCAAGAAAACAGAAAGAAAAACAATATATACAAAGAATTCGAAGGGAGAAAAAGAGAGGAAGAAAGAATAAATACAGTCCCAGGAACAACGAAAAAAGTTGACAAGAATAAAGAAGTAAGCGAGCAGAACAAAACTATCTATAAATACAGCAACGGGGGGTCTCCCGCGACCCCCAATCCCCAACCTGTTTCCCCGCCGC
>JADGJF010000609.1:0-17249 GCA_027596845.1 Quaeritorhiza haematococci | reverse complement strand
GAAGGGGAATGCTCAAAGGGGAAAGGGTAGAGCGAGGGGGAATGTGAAAATGGCTCCGAAAACGGATATGGAGGCAAAGAAAGAGGCGATGGGTGGGAGAAGATGAGATTTTCGAGGTGATGAGACATGAGGTTGGGTGAACTTATGAAACGGACTTTCCAATGGAAAAGGGCGGGAGACGTCGGGATCGCACATTCCTCTCGGACGACTCAGTAAGGAGAAACAACGGCCTAGTTGGTTCTGATAATCCGTGATTATGATTGTGATGGTCAGCGTTCGGACGTGCTCGGGGCGGAGCGTGTGCGGACAGACACCCCCATTGTACAGTTAAGCTACATAGTGCATGACATCCCATATATCGGTTGTTGTTGGATCAGCGCCAATGAAATAGAGAAGCGATAATAAAAACATCATGATGACAGAAGCGAAGCTCTATGCATTGAGCGAATAACAGGAAAGCAAGCACGAAGCAATACATTCCGTATATAATGCATGCTGATAATTATTCGATCACAATCCATGAGAACGTCCGGATTCGAGCGCACCATGTCAGAAAATGCATAATTGTTAAGACAGCGAATCTGTGAATTGAATCAACTAACTTTGGCTTTGAAAGGATGAGACCAAGTCTTCCATAATGATCGCCCATATTGCATCCAAATTGTTCAGTTTATATGTCTCTCGGTTGTCGGATATGACGGCACGAGACAATTGTGCCGGGGTGTCGCTTGTGTTTGATACCCACCATGAGTGAGATCTTCCAACATTTTGTCGAATCTTTTTCACTCCTCTGTCGAGCAACGTTTTTTCTATCATCTGATTGATTTGATGCGCTTCAATACAATGCTGGCAAGACTGGGACTGAGTGCACCTGCTTTCAGAATGCAACGCTATGGGAGCCAACATTTTCCAATGTCAGCGACATTCCTTCAATAGCTTGTAGGTTGTGTTTCCATCAGGACCTCGCCGCGCATCTTTTCGGGCGGCTTCTTTGATACAATAACCATGATTCCTCGCAATTGAAGTGAGTGAAACCTTCATCATGATGGCGTACGTGATAACGCGATTGGGCTCATAATCTGATATGGTGTAAAGACGCAGGATTCTGGCAATGATGTTCTTTCGGGATGTGATGGGAATCCAAATGTTGGAGGGTGAGGTGCTTTTGGGGAATGCGCAATGGATTTTTTTTGAAGCGGGATTGGTTGCAATAAATCATCAATCAGGTGGACATGAATACGAGAAACGTTTTCCAGTGATTAGTCCATGCGCTCAAGAAGGATGAATTAACCAGGTCCCGCACCGGCTTTGGATTAATTCCCGGATGCGAGATAAGCGGCTGTGCTCAACCTGGATGCCTTTTTTGGCAGTTAAGGTTGAGGGTTCATCAATAATGGACGCTCGGAGCAGAGTGTGCAGAGAGGATGAGAGTGGCTTAATCACATCTGACATATGGTATGCTCGATTACGGTATCCTCTTTGCATAGGCAAGCGACTTCTTTTGATCAGTCCTCCAGTTGCAACCAGAGCGTACTTCCAAACCGTGTTGGTTTCCGCTTTCTGCCCGGGAGCTGTTTTTTTCGAATATGTTTGCCTATCCTCACCTCAAAGATGTTACATCAAAAGTTACCAGAATCCCTCCATCCGATTATCTACTCGCCCACATAATCCATCTTTGGATTTAAAAATTAATAGGAACCTCCTCTATATACACATTAGTCATTCACTATGCTTCATTTCGAGAGTCACGCAGGCTTGTAAACCCTCTTCATCTCCTGCGTGGGATCGAATTCGTCGCAGTTGGCTTCCTGCATCAAGTTGTAGATGGTGCCTTCCAAAACCATTTCCACGAGGTTCTGAAATTCAGCCGACCTAGAGGAATGGAGTAAGTAATGAAGTGATCCCGAGAAGAAGACAAAGAAGACACAACAGTCACAGATTAGAATTTGATCCTCCAAAAGGGAAGACGCAGCAAGGCAGAAACCTTGTTTGCTCCAAATGCACATCTCGGTCACTCACCGCAAAAATTCTTCCTCAATTTCCGGGTCGACACCAACTTCCTTGGCTTTATCCTGTGTTTCCTGTCCAAAACGCCCTGCCTCGTTGTCACTTTCCCTTGCCCCAATCGACTCCGATGCCAAGTTCTTTTGACTCGTTGCCAACGATGGATGTCCACTTATCGCACCACTACTATCAATAGTCGTTCCTGGGTCGCCTGCCTTAACAATCCGCTCCGATCCAGAGAGCTCTCCGTCAACATGGTGTGCGTCTGGTGGGTGCACCACCACCACCACCCCCGCTTCTTGTCCCTCCGCTTCAATTCCGTCCGCCATTTCTGTCGTTTCTTCACCAACTTCAAGCCCAACTGGCGTGGTCTCGGGTTGTTGTTGAAGCTGCTGCGCCTCCATCGTGATTCCGTTTTTGCCTTCCCGAGTCGATATCTGCGCAAAGTACGGGACAGTCGGCATAACATCAACCAACCTCTGGACATCTGGATCCTGTACGATTTCGTCAAGGAGGGATGCGAGAACCTGTCGGATGGTTTCTTTGTGGGACTCCTTCGTGAAGAACTATTGTTTTGTGACCAGACGAGGGGTGAAGATGAAAGAGGAGAAATGAGTTCAAAATGCACTACCCACTAAGACCCCGAACTGCTTTTTCTTCCTACCTCATGTTCCTCGTCCAGTGTTTCAAACGCCGTAATCTGCTCCTGGAAGAACTCGCCAGTATCACCAAAGGATCTCCGGTACTCGTCCACGGGATGGCTTTGCGCCAAGATGGTCAAAAACAGGGGCATTGGTGTCGGGCGTGGGAACGGGAAGTTGGACAGGGAACTAATATCACTCGCAACTGGTGAAGAACAAAATATGGCAATATGAGCAGTCAAACTTTAAGAAATGAACAAAAAGGAAATCTCAGTTTGAAACTTTTGTACGTACTCGACATAGAAGACAGCCGTCCATCTCGGAACGGTCGTGCTGATGATCTTGCATGAGCCCCATCACCTCCTGCAACTTTGGCAGAATCAGAGATGGGTACCACACCACCGACAGACACTGTGGCAGCAGAAGGTGGCGTAACCGGTGGTTGTTGTGGTGCAGAAGAAGATGGAGTTTTGGGCGGTGTCGAAATTGGCGGTAGCGCTTTGTATTTGATCGTCTTCAAGTCGTGTTGGCTCGGCGTTTTAGTGAGCTTGTCCCCAAGTACACCACCCGCCGTTCGGCGGCTACTCACACCCACTTGCGATGATTTAGTTGGGGATGAGGGTGACGATGAAGATCTGCGTGCAGAACGGTCTCGGGATTTGGGTGGATGGGGTGGGTCATTCCCTCCACTCAGTGGTCGATTTTCGCGTTTTGCTATGATGGCGGCCTCTCTTTCTGCTTCGTAAGTAGTCTGGAAACGGATTGAGGTTTTGAGCATTTTGAACATCTAAGAATGGATAAGGAGCTCGGATATGCCACCAAATTGAGATACCTTTTCTGTTTCATTCGTGATGTAACAGAGAATATCCAAGTCAAATAATTGCGGCCTGTACTTCGGCACGAAAATAATTTTGACCAAACGGCTTTCACCCGGACCGAGCAGACCATTCCTTGGTGTGATGGTGAGACCTGCCAAAGAAGCAACCGGGTAAAAAAAATCGGTCAGTACGGTTCCCACCTGCGTTCGACACCCTTTAACAACATGTTTATCCTCACGATTCTTACTGGCTGAATCCCACACATCCGGAATGACCCAATCGAAAGATATCTCGTCGTTTGCGGTCATGTTCCGCACACACACGACCTGGCGAAGGACTGCATCAAGCGGGATGTGTCCAAAATCGACTCGTTCCTGGTGTTTCATGATAATATCAAAACAACAATGAAATCGAGTGAATTGGAATAGTTATTCTTGGTTGTCCATTTTTCCGTAAGACGAAGGAAGTGAAATTTGTTGGTGTCATGGTCAATTGGTCAGCGTCTTACCAGAGATAAACAAGCTAACTGGCCTGATGGGTAAATGACTTGAACCGGCGGAATCTTGTAGAATGGTGACAGTGTCATTGTACCAGATGCCTGCGTAGATAGAAAATCAAAGGATAGAAGCGAATTTAGAACGTTTGAAGAACATAAAAACAGAAATTTAGCCAGCAGCTTACCTGTTTTCCCGAATCGCCGTTGACACTCCCTTTCATATCTGGTATTCCCTCGCCACGGAAGGTGATGATGGTTGTTTTTCCCCCCGTGCCGGCGCTCCCTCCTCCATGGCTCGCACCGCCTCCACTGTCAACGATCGTGATGGGGATACTGACCTCGTACGACTTCGTCTCGTGCGGGTGGAAGATCCACTCGATGTAGTCGACCTCACCTGGGTTGATGCTCCCGCTCGACTTGTTGCACTTGAAAATCTCAACCTGATGATTCGCTTGGTGAAGCTGTGCAGAACATTGAGACCCAGTAAAAGAAAAAGGCAAGGTCGTTTCATTGTGAGTGAGAATCGTATAGTCTCAAATTTACCAACTTGACAGGCAAAATCTAATTCCAAAGCCACACCACACATACCCGCTCGACAGGTGATAGATTCAATTTATACTGGAGCGAGACAGTTCCGCGGTTCCAGAGAGGGAATAACTAAAAGCAATGTGAACCATTAATTATCACGGCCGGCAGTACTCGAGAAGGGCAGCACATGTTTCTCTTTTACCTGAATAGGTGGTTCCTGAGTCCCAATGCTCACAGGCAAAAACGCGTGTTCATGCGAGTGATGGAAATGCAAGTACTTCTTCGCCGGTGGCACCGTGTACCCGATGAAAGTGATGAGCACCTCTTTCCCACCCTTTGATGACGATCCTCTCTGAGATGTCGACTTTTTGGAAGGCTTGCTTCGCGCTCCACCGCGCCCATCGCTGCTGGCGCTTGGAACATGGCGCACGTGCCCCGCACTTAAAAGACCATCTTTGATCTTGAAAATCACAGGAAGCCGATGGGAACCCGCTTTGTCATGGCTGTATGACATGACGATATGGACAGATTCACCAGGTTCAAGGTACCCGCTCTAGTGTTTTTGACAGGAACATGACATAAACATCCGAGCACTCGAAGCGAAGTAAAAAAAGGGAAAAGCGCTTCCGGCAGAAATGGTCAAGCGAGAAACATACCTTTGGTTCAATAACGAAAAGTTTGTTCTCTATTATCATATTGTAGTGCAGCTGTTCTTCTGTGTAGTCGCCCGGGTCCGCCCAGCTTTCCATCTCGATCTGAATACCGAAGGGAAAGATGAGAGATTGAAGCGTCAAGAAAACATGAATTACCGTGCCTAAACGGTCCAGATCACCGAATTCAAGGTGGAGCTCCAGACCAACCCATCGAATGAAAGTAGAAATGTACCTGAAGATCATTCGGGAAATGAAACACCCATTCAAGAGGTATAACCCCAGTATTCACCATGTTCAAGTGAACAACCGTTGGTTTATTGCTGTATCCGCGGATAAGTATGGGTGCATTCATGAGAAGACATCAACGCAGTGCATTCTTCCGAAAGAAAGAACAACAAAAGAGACAGAGCGACAGTTCTTTGAAAACACAACGTACCCAACGGGTTTCGCCCCGAAGTCAAAGTCAACACTCGACGATGTAGACGCAAAGCTTGCTTTCCTCGATGAGACAACACCGGACATACGACCCTGAGTCGCATCGATGGGACCATCGGCTGCATTGGTTCGGGAGTGCACTGAGTTTGGAAGAGCAGAACCGGGTGCGCTCCTGTCGAACATATCCTCTTGTCCCGATTTCCGGCGTTTGCTGGTTCTGACCTGATTGCCATTGAACGTTCCGTCTTTTACATCATTGATGCCCGCCTCATGGTTGGAATTCATGTTTGCTTTGTTCGCGGGTGAGTGTGGCCCGTCCTGCAAAATGAATGCAATTGTTCAGAACGAAAGATGGCCCTATCGGCCTCTGAATGACTTGCATATAGAGAAAAGGAAGACATCATCTTTACCAGGATTATCCGCGAATCTGGCGAGACAGCTTCCAAAACTTCATTGAACCGCCGCAAGGAGAACGAGTGCCACAGATAACCCTTTGCGAATCCTTTTCAGAGCATTTTGAATAAAAAGATTAAATGCGTTATGGATGTTGGCGATTGACCGAAAACTTCGACTACGACCAAAGAGATGACTTGGGGAAGTCTCACCATCACAACGTATATCAACTACTTGCACAGACCGATGCACCCCAATCGCCGAAATGTCGCAGAGGTGCTTCCGCAAAATCTTACATGAGAAGATGTATTTTCCGTGAGTAAAATGCAAACCAGTGACCACCCACTTCAGAACAATCCAGTTCGTTGCCAATAGCTTCACTCACCTTGGCTTTATGTGGTCGAATCAAGGAACCCGTATCGTTGCTCCACGGTTTCATGGAGTCTGGTGCTGGTGAACATACATATACATAAGCATGAAATATAGTTGGAAAGGACAGGGACGGAAGTCAGGAACAAGTTTGCAAAATTCAAGTGCCGCGGCGGCGCGACATTTTCCATTCAACCTATTCACTCTGATCTCGGCATTGAAACCATTTTCCTACCTTCCACCCTGTAGAAGACCCGGAACACGTAGTTCTTCTGTTCCCGCAAGCAAACTTTGAATTTGAGAATTTGTTGCGCTCGAGCAGGTATGCAGCCACACGGTTGGAGAATGAATAATTCGTCTGAAGGGGGCAGGATCGGGTGATAGAGGAGAAGAGAAGAATTGAGTTAGATCTGTACTGAAAATTCAAGACGCAAACCGCCGAATTCACCATGGTCTTCAACAAAGAACTTACCATTTTCTTCTAAAACTTCAAACCCATCCCCAGCCTCGTCGCCATCATTTCTTTTCCTCTTCTTCATGGTTCCCACGCCATCAATCCCACCAGTAACCGCACCCACACTGGCAACCGCGTTGACCCCTTTATCCTTTCCTTGTGTCCCTTTGTCGTCCTTTTCCTCAACAACCGCATTCGCGCCAGAAGGACCTTTGGCGCTCTGTTTGACCTTGGCGACTTCTACGAAGTAAAATACGTCACATTCACAAGGGTTTGCGAGGCGCACTTCCCCATGAATGGTGGTGTTTACGAGGCATGGTCCCATTTCAATGATTGGGGGCCCAACAATACCTACAGGCGGAGCATCCCTGAGCATTGAGTTCGACATCCCTACTTTGGCAGGAGTTCCCAGCGTCGATCCCATTTCAGCTACTGATGAACCAATACGAACACCATCACTCACATTGCCTCCGTTCGCACTCAGACGCGCTTTGGAAGGACGGGATGGCAATGCCTCCATATGACCCTCAGTTCCTTTCCCGATCATCAAGAGTGACACGCGTCGGTCCTTGCTTTTCCCAGCAGCTCCAACATCCTTCCCAGTTGACTCTTCACCATCCCCACCAACATCCACAACCACATCTTTTCCCCCCGGTGAGGACGGTGTAACAGCAGGCAACGGCGCATTGTCCGCGCTTCCTTCAGAGACATCGGCCCGACGACTCTTTCCACTTGCACCAACTCCGGCACCGACTCCACATCCCCATCCGCTCCATCCATAGTAGCACGGCACCCTCATACTCCAGACACGTGCTACGGATGGTGCGAAGCGGCATACGAGAGGCGTGATGCTGTTGGGCGCGAGACGGCCTGACGTCGGGGTGATGCGGACAAGGTGTTTGTATGATTTTGGTATCCGCCACTTAAAAATTCAGGAAATCGTATTAATTACCGTAATCGAGAGGCGAGAAGAACATACCGATCCCACCCTCCCAGCCCCTATGACGAATAACTAAAACGATTGTGTACTACTCGACCAGAATTCCTTACCTCAAACTCGACGAAAACCTTAGACGTGTTCCGAACCCACAACTGCTTGACACTCGTCGCTCCCACACAGGTAGGTTTGAAGAAGAGCACCGTCGACGTACCGCCAAGGTCCCCTGATGCGCTACCTTTTGCGCCTACTGCTTGTACCGCGATGCTTGTATTAATGCTTGGTGCGAACGTAATGGCTGGATACGTGCCTTGACCACGAATGTGGATATCCTGTAAAAATGTTGAAGTGAGAGAAGGGTCGTGTTAGGAGGAGCGCAGGAGGAGCGATGTCATTAGGGTTTTCTTGCGTGAAAACCGACCAGTCGAACAGGAAGAAAATGTCAAACACGAAACTCACCACACCATTTGCCACCGATCCGTTAAAGATCGCCTTGACAACCCCACGATACACTCTCGCCTCCGCAGGACTAAACCTGAACACCAACAGTCGAGCCTCGTTCTTATTCAACACACCCAACCGTGGTTTAACACTAAAAACTCCACCAGACTCTCCAGAAAATCCTCCCCCACTTCCCATAGCACCAGAATCCCCACTCCCGCTGATAGTGACATTTCCGATACCGATGCCATTTTTCGGAGGTGACCTTGAAGGGGACCTCGCCATTCCATCTACCCCGCTTCCAGCCTCCACATATACAAACGTAAACTTCACAGGCGTATCTCCCGTGTTTGTGACCCGCACCGTGCGGTACACAGCGCAATCAACATGGCAACATGGGAAATCGAGCCAATGTCTGGGAGGTGCTGAAACTGTTGACGGAGATGTCGTAGTAGCAGCCAGTGGGGCTGCATTTGTGGCAACTGACATACGGCCGGGTGATCCCACGGGTGCGGAAGCCGGTGGTGGTTGGTGTGTCGTTGTCAGGGTGAGGGTTGGTGGTGGATCGGTTGTGAAGGTTATTTTAGGAATGAAATTGTCAGCTCCTGGTTCGAAAGTATTGCTGACGGATAGTATAATATGCAGAGTGAGACAAACGGCACGGCAGTAGGAGAAAACGAAAGAATATTAGGATAAAGGAAACGGTCAAGACTTTATCATACTAATAACATAAACAGCTGCCCATCAGCACTATTCCACCCTATCCCATTTCAAGAAAGTTCCTCGCATCCAATACTTACCCAACGACCCCACTTTTCAAACACCAACATGGCGTGAAAATCTCCTCCGTCACAAGCCTGAAGTTCCGCATACTCTTCGCATACACAAAGCACTCCATCTCCACACCATAGACCACGTTGTCTGCTGCAGGCCTGAAATTCACTTGGAAGGTTGCCGTGGAGAGTGGGAGGATGTCCTGAGTGCGTGGGGTGATAGAGAAGATCGAGTTGGCACTTTGTTGTTTTTCCGAGTGGTATGTCGAAAGGGGAAAAATCGGAAGAAGAATACGGAGACGCGTGTCAGGTTAAAGACTCGGAAAAACTAGGCCACCAAAATGCAATTGGCTCTTCGTCCTACAGGCAATTTGTACTTACCGCTCATTAGCAACACCCATCTCTACTGCCTCCGTTCCGTTTGCCCCACCTGATCCACCTCCAGCTCCACCATTCGCCGCTGCTGTTGTGCCCCCACCAGATTTCGCTCCGCCAGCCGCCGGTGCAGTCGAAGCCATAGGAGGCACAACCCAAACCGCTGTAACCTTTCCCTTCGTATTATTCACAATCCTCACAACCCGCGATTCAATGACCCTCAATCGCGAGCACGATCCAAAATCGACGTACTCGTCCAGGATGGTGACAGGAGCAGGAACGCCTGAAGGGCCTACCAAGGGTTTCGACGACGATGTTGAGGCGGTCGTGGTAATAACCCCAGTCTTAGCGGTTGGTGATGCATCGCCCGAGTTTGATGTATTTGATGGTTGGGGCGGGGTCCAGCGGGCTGGTACAACGAGACCGAAGAAGTATTCGTTGCAGATGGATGGATCGCCTCCGCTTGTTGCTACAACTGCATTCGTAGTCGTTTTGGGTTTGGCGTACGATAGCGCTCCGTCCACGTACCGGATTAGTTTGGCTTTCAACATCTGTGAATTCATATCCGAATACAAGAAAGAAAACCCATCAGTTCGCATGAGCGATGCAAAAAACAAAGTTGACCCAAACGCAAAACTAACCTCTTCCAACTGCTCAGGCCCGAACGTCCAGAGCCCCTCTTTTGCGCGTCTCCAGTAACTTTCCAAGTGCTGGTACGTGAAAGACGGTGGTCGCCTACGATCGTTGTAGCAGGATCCAAGGACATCGAGGTACTAACACCAAGCAAAATACGAGAGAAGTCAGTCAACCAATACACGAAATTCTTGAAAGATCCAACATCTTAATGACATATCTCCACATAACCCCTTTTAGATATTAGACAACAACCACATACAATCGCATCTTCATGCTCCACAAGACAGTAGATCCGACGATAATAGTTAATGGGCTCCGCGGGCACAAAGCGAATAGTCATTGGAATCGAGGACTGTGGGGGCACAGTGCCTGAGAGTTTGTCGATTCTGAATGCGGCGGCAGGTTCGAGGGCGAACTATTCAGGCAGAGACGGGAAGTGTCAGATAAAACGCTAGCAGAGAATATTGAGTCGAATCGTATCAAGTTGGAAATGGAAAGTTCACCTGGAAGAATGCAGGGACTGGACTATGATTCAGAATATGCATTGACCGAGCCACACATGATCCCGCTGTAACGTCGCCGAAATTGACGTATTTGACTGACAAGGTGACTTTCGGGCCTTTTGTCGTTGTTCAATTGTTTTCAAAGGTTATAAAGTCAATTTCTGAGAACTTTGAAAATAGTGAAGTAAAATACACTTATGATGGAAATGCAGAATATTTTCTTCACTTCCCCGGAATCTTACCTATTCCACTTCCTCTACATGTTATCCTCAATATGTTGCCAGATATCGTCGATATTTCAAAATAATCCGTCGAAAACATTCCAGAGGCGACGGGAGTATACGTAATCTACATTTTGGATAGGAAAGGGAAGAATTAGAGCGCGTTGAAGGTAGAAATCAAAATCCCAAGCATCAGAATTTTCTCTCTCTGCAACAACTTACAGTGATCTTGGATTTCTTTCCAGTCCCAACAGCACCTTCAGTCTTCGAAAAGTGAAAATATGTCGTGGATGCTATAGCGTCTGCATCGTGCGAGCTACTGGACCCAGAAGAAGATTGAGCACGGCGGATCTTGAAATTGGCGTGAACAGGAGAAGGGTTATGGAGCAAAAACGTTTTCTCAACCGATCGACCAATGAACACATCCCCGAAATCAAACACCACTGGCTCGTCGCTGTCGTAAGTGTATTCGTTCATATTTTTGAGAGCGGATGTACTTTCGGAAACGGAAATCGCGAGGCTGCTCCCGCTGCCGTTGGTGTCCTTTGTGACATCGTTGTCGGTAGTACTGGCTACGGTCGTGGCTGCGTTGGGGGTGGTCGCAATGGCGAGGTGTGAGAACTTTCCAATTGCGTGAACGGTCAGCGGTTTAGACATCTTGGAGTTGGACCACGTAGCAGGCGAAGACTTGTCACCGAAATGACAGATGATGCTTGCAGTGTAGACGGAGGCATCCGTGGGCAAGAAAGCCAAGGTGATCGTGGTTGACGCACCGGGGTGCAAAAGCCCAGATAGAGGCGAGATCGTAAGCGGAGCAGCAGTCCCAGATGAAGCCGTATCAGGAGCAGGAAGGTCCCACTCGAAATTGGTTGACAACTCCCCCACATTCCTCAGCGTGAACGTCTTTTTGGTGGTTTCCCTTGCGGGAGAATACCCCAGATCGATCCGTTTGGGAAACTCCAAGTCGTGTTCAGGCAAAGTAGCCATAATAGGCATGTTGAATTTTCCGGAAGATGCAGTGAACTCGATGAAATCGTTGTAGTTTTCTTTCGCAACGGGCCGGAAGACGATAGGAATCGTCCAGCTCATGCCCGCACTGAGTGTGACGGTCTCGGGGAAGTTCATCGAGAAGTAGCGAGTTTTAGGTAGCTTGTATTTGATTTTGAGAGTCTTCATGAAAACGTTTTTGACGATCAGGTTTTTGGTGTATTCGCCGCCGGGTTCCCTGAGAAGGCAGAATTGCGTTAAACGTTGTTGGAAAGGTCAAACCTACTTCAGTGCCGAACCGCCTGACTGGAAAAGCCGAAAGATGACACGGACATTCCAGAGGAGAAACTATACTTACCACATAGTGAAGTGAACTACTTCCGCGCAATCGATACCGAACAGCTTGCTCCTCTCATCTTTGTCCGGGGTGGGAACACCAGTTGCAAATGTCAACGCGGAGGAGGTAGCGGCGGAAGCGGGTGCTGTAACTCTCTTTGGGGATAATTTCTTCGGTGGAAGACCAGGAAGTGGGGTTTTCTTCTTCATCTTGTTTTTGATGTTGCTGTCTGCGACGGAGGTCTGAGGTTCCCTGGCAGGGGCAATGGCAAGTCCGACACGGTTGCCAACCGGTGACGAGGGTGGTAATTGCGATGATGGCGTCACCCTTGCCGGGGCATTTTCGGAAACGCCGCCGACCGGATTCATCTTGAGGTTTGCGATGTCAGTAATAAGATGCTTGCGGATGGTCGATGTATGGGGAAGGCGGGCGGTTCAGATTATCTTCGGCACCGACATGTCTGGTTCGGAGTTTCAATGTGTTGAACAGTGTCACACCACAGAGACTGACTTGGACGACAGAGACTTGACTCGAACAAGGACTGGTTCGTTGGTGGAGTAAACTGGCAGAAGTCACTGAGCATTGAGCGCATCAACCAACAACTCCAACGTGATTTGCTTCGGAAATGTATATCAAAAGCGCTCCCCTGAACGACGGGTTGGTATCAGGCTCTCAGCACTATCTTGACGATGACTGCCCCCTCCTGAATGAGGTGATCACTTGAGCCCTTCGAGTTGAACGGTGGTCGTGCAGTGCAGATTCGTTCTGATAACACGATTGCCGATTTCATCCACTTCGACAACGGATGTTTCTACTTCAAGTTTGAGTGATCCGAAGAATGGTGTAGGGACTTTAAAAGATACCCGTCTAAAAATGGTCTCTCTCAAGTCCGAGAAAGTCGACAAGTCCGCGTCAGTGTTTGCACTCGCCACTATGATCCTGACTATGATCGCGTCCAAATTACTAAGGCATTTGGTAGTTTGGTATAAGTTTAAGCAGAATAATGTCCATAATCCCTTGGTATCTAAACTAAGTCTCCTAAGCACAAATCTACAAGAAAGGAAATATCCCGTCTTACATGTATGACGCCAACCCGAAGATACCAAAAAAGACGCGGGATGATCTGGTGATGGAGGCGTCGCGAAAAGAAGACAAAACCGCCGGTGCTCAAGGAATCGACTTGATCAGCACCAACGCGTGCGTCCTCCGTCAGAGTTCGACGGACTTTTGCAAGCATCGCGTCGCAAAAAGGGAAGAAAGTTCGGTTCCGAAAGCTCAAATCAGAACCCTCCAAAAGGACCAAGTCGGGGGCTCGCTCCGCTGTTCTGTTGTGGTTGCTGCTGCTGGAGTGAGCTTTGCAATTTGCTGACCCTCTCGCCATGAGCTTTGAAGATATCAACGGTCGAAGAATCAGAATCAAAGACTGAATACCATGCCGGTGGTTCATGAGGCGGGTCACCCAGGTATCCCAGAGTGTTAATACTCTCAGGCCTGCCGATCCCCGAGTACGTCCAAAAGTTCTGCCCGACCAAGGCCTTGCCGCTATTGATGGACAATTCAACCTCGTTCAGGAGAGCGGTGTAGTAGATATCCCTAAACGTTGTCGGTGTGGAAATCTCGTACTTTGGGCCCTTGAATGCATCGCGAGCGAGACCGTATTCTTCAAAGACCAGGGGCTTTCCGAGTTTCTCACGAGAATATTGTTCAAGCTCCCACAGCCTATCCCTGGCCCGCTTCGTGATTTCGTCCAGGTGTTGTCGTGTGCCATTCAAGGGGTTATACCAACCGAAATTCTCCGCCCAAATGTGAACTGTCGCGTAATCGATGTTGGTGTCCCCGTGAACAGCTACGAAGCGGTCAGGTCCCTCGATGCCCTCAACCCCAACCGTAACCATGTGGTTGCGATCGAGCGATTTGATATAAGAGGCGACGGAGCTGATCCACTCCACCGGGGCTTTTCGGGGCTCGTTGCCTAGTTCCCACGAGAAAATAGCTACGTCCTCCTTGTACACTTTCCCGTTGACGGTGTTGCGGCGCTCGACGACGGTTTTGATGTGGTCTCTGTACCAAGTTTGGCACTTCGAGTTGTTGTAGAAGCGACCCCCATAGTCGGCGAACTCGTCCCACGTGTGAGTCTCGTTCAACTCGGGCCACGATGGTGGGTAGGGAATCGTGGATCCTTCAGCCCAGTTGACATACTGCGCAAACCCTCCAGACCACTGCCACTGGTTACTGAAAACCATAACGGCTTTCATTCCCCGTTTAGCGATTTCGTCGAGCGCAAAATCCAACCCTTCGAACACATCCTCGTTGTAAACACCTGGGGACGACATCAAGGCGGGTTTGCATCGATAGGGTTCCGAGTCCGGACCTTCCGAACCCGCGATTATACGGATATTGTTGATTTTCATTTCGGCCATGGCGTCGAGATCTCGCTTCAGTCGGTCACGATTGCCGCCCTTCGAGTCTTGTCGGCCCAGATACAGGGCCTGCCAGTAGTTGGCACCCACCACATAGTGGTTTTTGCCGTGGAAGACAAAGTTGATGCCGTTCCGTTGAACGAAGTTTTGCTGTGATGAGGGTGAGCCGGGAGCAGCGGTTTGGGCGAGACGGTACATGATGGCGAGGATGAGCAGACCCGCGAAGAGGAACGATCTTCGTCTTGTTGGCATACCGCGGCGCCGCTCATTCAACTGTGCTCTCAAAAACTTTGGCAGTCTTTCGAGGTCTGTGGTAGCACAGGGGGACACAATATGATCTTATTTGACCGATCATCACGTATCACGTAATACTTATTTCCTGTAGGGACTTCCGCGGGCGGCGACATACAAGCGACGTTTTCAATCTCCGCTATCGACCCCCGCTCCAAAAATAGGTATGCTCTCAATGGAGGGCGACGCCCGAAGTACTCAATGAGCAGAATAGCCCATCAAAAAAGCCACCTCAAAACATGCGGCTTGCCAGGCGAACGCATTGAGCTCTGACACCGTCAGCTTGGGAACATGCATTGCGACGCCTCAAAACAGATTCCCCAGCCAACTAGAATTTCTTAACCATCTCCTTTCTAGATTTTGTCTTTAGCGTTAGTCAAGTCAAGTGAGCATCTCCTCCATTCTAAAGCTTCTAGCAAGTAGAAGGCATTCAGGACTGTCCACAATTGCAAATGGATCTCCGACAGCACCAAGCATTCGCAACGACGTTGGCTCAAGCAGAAACCCTCGCCATCGAGAATCTCCGAATGATACATTCGCTTCTGGATTTCATTTCCAACGTCAGTCAACTGAGCCCCTCCTCTATCGAAAGTGATACCTTGAACTCGCATTCCAGATCATGTCAGCAATTCGAAGATGTATACTTGGCGGACGGACCCAGAAATACCCACTTGACGGACGGATGGTCACAGCAGCATCCAGTTCAATCCTTATCATCAGTGCCTTTCTCAGAAATCGCTTCAAATCAACCTGTTTGTTCTCTTTCCACTAATTACGGGACACAGCCTGCAACATCAATCATCGCGTGCAGCAGCAGCAGCATTTACGGCCATCTTCTGGTCCACGGCGGCAGCTGTTGCCACGTACTCACCTCGCCTTCCTGCTTATAAGACAATCTCACCAGCAGCCCGGCAGTCGCAGCCTCAACAAAAGCGTCAACCGCGACACTGCAAGGTTCGTGGATGCCGGCCCCACAGACATGGCCTGGAAGGGGGAATCGTCGTCTTTGCACTGCTCATTCAGCTGCTTGCAGAGTTGATGGATGCCCTTCCCCAGAGACATGCTCCGGCCGAGAATGTCGCGATCTTTGCTCCGCAAACTTCATTGTCTGGGATCCATCTTAATTCATGATCAGATCCTCATTTTTAAGCGGCGGCGGCAGTTTTCATTTAGTTTCGGAATAGACTTACATGGCAGAATCTGTAGTGATACATATTTCTTCGCAATGGGTTCCATCACGCTCTCCATCAATGTCCTCTGGTCCTGCAAGCTGACTAGAAAGTTTGGAAAATGTCCGCATACGCGGTGGTGTACGGGAAAGCCGTACACAAGAATAACGCACCCCTTTCCCGGAAATTAATTCGGTCCTAGGGACCTCGTCGGTGACCCAAAACTTTTCGTCGTTTCCCGGCGGGTTTGGACTGAGTTTCACAAAAACGCGTCTCCTTATTGCTGTCCTTATTGGAAAGCGGAGCTGAGTTTGAATGGAAGATGGGAATGAAGGTGGGTATTTTCCATAATTCAACGCACCCTCAAGATCGCCGTTATCAAAAAACGCAGGTGGAGGATACATTTACCAAACGTGCATTGAGAGCATGGAAACTCAACCCAGTACTTGCCACGGCAACCACCAAGGCATTACAGTGACTTGAATGAGAGGCTACCTGGACAGCTTTCTCTTATCTTTTCTTAAACAATCAGCTTCTTGCTGCGAATGTCAGAGTTTCTCATGGGGACGCTCTTATTGCAGGCATCCTTTGCAACTCAAGTTGAATGAATATATTCTTCCTGTAAAACTTCTTGCCCTCCAAGTCAGATCTAGACTCTAAGTATCATGTAATGCCATGCACCGGAGATTGAATCCGGTGCCGGCGGTGCCAAAAAATAGTTTCCACCAGATATGTGAAGCGCGTCTTTTGAAAAAAGGAGACAACAAGAATTCAAAAAGGAAAACAGATGTTGGAAGAGAGGTGACGATAAAGAAAGAAAACAAGACGCGACAAGTCCTATTTAATAAAATGGAAGATCTGGAAGGGAAGATTAGTACACACCATGTCGAGATTCCATGCGAATTGAAGCGAAAGGAAACCAAACGATGCACTTACCCGGGCCCTCCGCAGGAGTGTTCGGAGTTGCTATGCGAAGCGAGAGTGTGGAGATGACTGGGGAAAACTTTTGAAGAAGGAAAACTCACCGATGGCGCCAGTGTCCAGTCGCGGGTTGCGTCGCGATCGCTGATGGTGGGAAACACCGATCCCGCCGTCACAACGCGAAGAGATTGCAGATGCAATCATCAGTCGGCGGCGGCGGCTGTACATGTGTGATGAGAAGCAAGTGTGGAAAGTTCATTCATCTTGAAGAGGTAACGAGGGGAAGTGTGCGAGACGAGACGAGTGGGATAAAGTGAGCGAAAGGGGTTTTGACATGAGAAAGGGGACGAGGAGGGCAGGGAGACAGCAAAGAAGGGGTATGGCGACGAGAAGGGCGATAGCGGCGACAGAGGCGAAGAAGGCGAGAGGGGCGAGAAGGGGCGAGAG
>JADGJF010000608.1:0-17279 GCA_027596845.1 Quaeritorhiza haematococci | reverse complement strand
CCCCAAGTACCCCTCACCCCAGGTGTTATAGAAGTGTACTATTCCCTATAGTACTGGGATGGTTTCTGAAGTCAAGATTGCCCAATTGCTGCGGCTCTTATGTGCTCTGTCATCTGCAAAACGTTCTGTTAATGGGGCGGTGGACTGGACGGTGGATGTTTTCTCTGTAAAGAAAAGAAGTTCGTGTGGCATTTGTCGAATCGATATTCGCATAAACCTTGTGATGCGTGTGAGTATCAAGTGTGCGTGCAGGTCTGGAAACGCAATAGCTTCTTTGGAACACGGGCGATTTTCATCATTGTGACATTGGTTGTTATCAAGATGAGTTTCTATGCACCGCACCATTTCCAGTGGTCAATTAAACCGCCAGAGCGCACATAGATGGCATAGATGATTGCATGGATGGTGAAACGTTGTTTACTGTGGACGAAAATGGAACTGGGGTGGCGGCTTTGCAATGAGGATCTGATCTTGAAAGAATCCAGATTGTGGACAGTGAAGTTTTCTGAGCAAAGATCAAGGTGCTCTCGTCGCGGGCATGAAACAGGGGAGGTATTAAACCAACAACCCTGAAAACGAGCACAATGTGCAGGCAGTGCAAAGAGGGCCATTCACTCCTTCCAGACATCTGGGGTGCGTCAGTGGAGTCTGGACTGAGTCTCTGCATGACGCTTTCGTTGACGCTGTCGACTTCCTGGCTGTGGATAAAACTATTTTGAAAGCAGGAGCTTGATCAATGAACGTGAGGCAAGAGCGCAACCAGATGCAGCCGTTAACAAAACATGATATTGTCCCGTTTCATCTGCATTGCGTCGTTGATGTTGGAAGTTCTGTCCCGCGTTTGGGCTGGAAGAGGAACACTGGATTGATTTGGAGTGATTTCTGTGAGGCCAGTGATGATGATATGGATCGAGCAGTTGTAACTGGATGATTCTGCCACGACGACATAGTCAAGTATATATATGCCTCTTCTAATTGCCTCATCGATATCTAGAACATTTTAGAGTTTGTCGCATGTTTCTGGTCGCCTTTACTTGCTGACAATAATTGAAGGATACTGAGGACTGCAACAGCTCTTTTTAGCCTGGTGTAGAGCGGCAGCCTTCCACTTTTCCACGCATAACAAAAGGTGCTCCGAAAATGACTGCGAAAATGAAGAACACCCGACTGACTGAAAACTCACAGAAAAGTTGAAACTCCGACAAAGTTTGGCCTTCACCACGTTTAGACTGTGTAACATGAATTTTGTGAGCGCTGGAGGATGGGCAGGCGCAAATAGGCCGTCCATCAGAGCGCGAGAAATGTAACGGACGCAAATGTCTGAAAACACTGGAGGTTTTCCCCAGCATTATGTCGACGAATGAAATCAAAACCGTCAACACCAATAACTTGGTGTTTCTGTTTATGAACTTGCTGATCGTTCCGGGGTTTTTCCCAATTGGCCGGAATTCCGTGACGATCACCGGTTCTGGACTTGCACAAAACAGTTTTGATACATATCCACTGGCAGGTGTTGGCAGCAATCGGGAAAAATACCCAATGTTGGTGTCTTCTCCATTGGCATATATCCCGCGTCGGAGCGGGGGCCCGGCCAATCGAACATTCACCCCAACCCTTCAAGACAGGAAGAAAAGAATCACGTGCAATGGATCAATACCGAGCTCGTTTAATACGCCGTTTGATCGGATGATATGATGTTTTATGCTGAGTGTTGTGCTTGATCGGTCGGGTGCTCGGTCTGGATCAGAGTCTGGATTAGATTCCTGCGAAAGCTAAAAATACATCGAAACTAGTTCTATATTGCCGTGCAGCTTTCGTTATTTTTCTTCGAATGCCAACTGCACGTCTTCGATCTAACGCGGCTGAAATTGACCGTCAACATTCTACCCTTGATACTCGGCTTTACCAGAACAATATATATATTTCAGCATTTCAACTCCGTTGGATGGAAGACCGAAGGCCGCTAATCTCAGATTTTGGGTCGGCGCGCATTTTGCCCATTGGTTGAAACTCCGACACTGTATCACCCTTCTTTTTCAGCACCACCCAACGCCAAGAACACTCCTAGAGCACTCCAAGAGAACCCCCACCACAATGAGACGGGGCACCTCGGTCGCTTCAAGACGCGCGGCGAACGACCCAATACCTAATACTGAAACGGACGTGTACTGCGATGGGCTTCAATTCATTTCTGGGGTTGGCGCCACAACCTCATGCAATCAATGTAGTCGGACTGGGAATATAAAAGTACAGTCGGTCAGTGGAGATCTCGACTTTCAGGATACCGCCGATAGAGATTCAAGACATTGCGATTAGAACACCATGGACTCCCACCGTCACATCTTTCAACGTAGAGCGAAGAGCTCCCTTCTCTTGTTCCTCGGCGCGTTCTGCCTCGCCACCACTCCCTTGGTTGACGCCTTCGCCGAAGACATCTGTTTCGACGGAAACGGAACGGTCACCCCCTGCGTTCAAGTAATCCAACAATGCCCCTTTGGTGTCGACACCGCTGAATGCCGTTCCTATACTCTCGGCAAATACGTCGGTTTTCTCAGAGCCGGTATTGAGGCTAGGAGTTTTGTTCACTTCGATAGCGTCTATTTCACGGCGTTGGCGACGGGGTTTAGTTCTGAGTTTGCGTACTGGGTTGCGGCGTACGATGAGGCGACGGATATTGTACAGTTCGAGCCAACTGACACGTGTGGAAACAAGGTCGTTGGGAACGACACGTTCAAGACAGGTAGGGAAGCAGAGTCCAAGACACGATGTCAATTGAGCTCTTGTCCCTTCTTTATTATCAACCTCTCACTTATTCATACCTAATCTTTTGCCCCACTTGCCTTCTCCGCTCGCGGATCCGATGGAAATAGTTCCAATCCCAGGTGTCAACCGCGACAATGCCGAAGTTGGGGGGACGATGCGCCACTACACATTACCTGCTCTTCCGGGGCAGGACCAAACGCCTCAACTGACTCAGATGCGAAACTGGGCGTTCAACGGTATGTATCCAACCTCAATCCCACTCTAAATCACCAACACTCGCTAAATCCGTCGCCTTTTACGATCATATTGTCCCTCAAGCTTGATCAGCTGGTTTCTAATTCCGTTTCTTCTTTGTATACTCTAGTGAGCAATTTGCTTTGCGTTGGAGGTTTCACTGCTCCGACCAACTTCGTTGAAGGGGACACCGCTTCGCTCTTTGGTGGGAATCAATGTTACTGCGGCCCGCCTGATGCAGCGAACTGCTCTGCTCCATGGGTGAACGCATCGCAGTCTCTTGTCCTTACCCGCAGCAGTTTGTACACAGGTGAGAACCGCATTTCAACCCCTTCACCGTTGCCCTCCTCGCCACTTCCTCTTCGCAGCCCATACATCAACACAAACTAATGCTCTCCCATCGCCTACCCCCTATTCCTCCGTCAGCTCTCGGTGGCGAACAGGTCATCAACTTCGAGACAGATACAAACGGCACAATCAACCCCTCAACCTTCGTCTTCGCCTCTCAGATCGACTCCTACATCAAATCCAGTCCACTGTCCAAGAACGCGGATGGGTCCTCCCCTGTTGAAGCAGCGCGTCTGGGGATGTACTTGCACTCGCTTGGGGATTCGATTTCGCACGAGGATTGTATTGAGACCAGTCTTCTCGGAGGGCCAGATGCTCAAGGTATGTTTTCAGCCGATGTTTGTGTCGGAAGACGATTTTCTTATCGTTCATGATGGTAACAGCCCTTTCTGGGGACTGACACGACATACGATGGTAACTTCCTCCTCTTTCCCTTCCATCTCAATCATATGATCCCCCAGGCATGATCCACCTCGTCCAAAACCAAAGCGCCTGCGTCCAAGGTCGCCACACCATCGAGCATTATTGGGAAACCGGTCAACCCACCATTGCAACCGCTACTACCACCATGTTCGCCAAGCAATACGACGAACTCGAAGCCTTCAAGTCTAGTCCGGCTTTTAATGCGCGGTTCCTTGCCAATCCGTCGTCGCCGCAGGCGTTAATGTCGAAGGAAGAAGCAATGCAGGTCTTGGAGGAGGTGGTGAAGGAGGCAGATGCGGATACTAGGGTTAGGAAGCTGCAGCTTTTTATAAAGGCGAAGGGGTGGAATACTCTTCCGTTCTATGATGTCACTCAGGAGTGTTCTGGCACCGATTCTGGCACCGGCTCCGGTTCTGGTAATGGCGGCTCTGGCTCCGGGTTTGGGTCTGGCAATGGCGGCTCCGGTTCTGGTTCTGGTTCCGGTTCTGGCTCCGGCTCTGGTTCAGGCGGCTCCAATTCGGGCTCTGGCGGTTCTGGTTCGACCACTGGTGGTTCCGGCTCCAACAACTCCAACACTTCAAACGGCTCGAACTCTTTCACCGGATACGGCGGATACGGCACCCCATCCAAATGCGCCTCCAGACGTCAGAAGTCTCAAAGGATGAGGGTGTAAGCGCCGGACTTCCCGTCATCGAGTTTCGCAATTGTATTTTTTTGTATCTGTCCGTGTACACAGCAGGATCTGTGACTATCTGTATTCAACATATTGTAGAAAAGGAAAAAGAAATTGACAAAGAAATGGGGAAGGAAAAGGGACCGAGAGAAGGAAAAGAGTGGGAGGGAAAGAGCAAAATGAACGAGTGTCTTTTTATGTGGTCGGAAAAGGGAACAATATATGTCAAAGATGTGAATTTGATTGAAGGCATTGTGCGACTGGAAAAACCCTTTGTTTTGTTGACAAAGACTACAAGAAAAGCACAACGCTTGAAGCCTTGAATAGAGTCCGGAAAGGCTTCGCAACAGCCCTCGTCCTTCCCTCCAAGGTGGATGACAAACGGAAGGCTGAGACGAAGAGGCACAGGCACTTTCGAACTTCTGGGCATGGCGGTACGGTTTGGACGTTTCGGCGGCTCCGACACGGTTGGGCAAGTCCTCGCGAGGTCCAGATAGGATTCGGCGCCGGTTGCTTCGTTGGGTTTGAAAATGAAAAAAGACAGAATTAGTATGAGCGCATCAACAATATCCCAACGTGAACAAAAGTCGAAAACGGAAAAGAGTCAAAGAGAAAGGATAAATCCCTTTCTCACTTATCCTCCCCCAACCATCGTTGGGTTGGTGCCTGCCAGGAAACGGCGGATCTGTTACGACGGCCCCCGAATTTGAACGGAATGGTCATGTGGTCCAGGTGGAAAGTTGAAGGTTGAAGTGGACGGCGCAGAAATGCATGCGGATGGATAGATGCGGTGGAGGCTCAGAGAAAGGGGGAACTAGTCAGTTTAAGTTATATCAGAGCACAAACATGTCAAAATAGTGGAGGAATAGGATACTTGCCTTCTCTGGGAAGTCGTGGCGAAAAGGGTGAAGAGAAAATAATCATTAGGAATGTGATGGCAACAGGGACCAAAAATGACCACCGCCGGAGGAAGGAACTCTCAAAGACGGCAAAATTCATCGACGTCTTCTCGAACAAGAACAACTTACCATGCTATGGGCGTCGAAAGTCAACGTGCCGCCTGTCCAAGAAGTTCACAAAGTCCGGGCCTGCCGAAATATACCCAGAAGCTCCTGCGTCAAAAAGTGCGTGCTGACCAGTCCCCACCTCATCTTGCACATCTCCCAGCCGCATCTCCGCCTGCGTCCACCAGCCACACCCAGCTGCATCCGAGGAGAAAAGGAAGAACCTCCCAACGTCTTCAACCTGATTGCAGGTTGTGTGTTGCAGGTGCTGCTGCTGTTCTACGACCAATAATTGGGTTCAGTCAACTCGGGAGGCGAAGAGGGAGGCGAGCTGGCGCCAGGGACACCGTTCCGTCGATCTTGACGACGCTTTGCGCGGGCGCAGGGAGAGGACGACATGAAGTGCTGGGCGGATGGTTGCATGGCGTCGTCCAAGGTCTCGTCCTCATCATCGGACTCTGGCTCTCGTTGATCGTATTTCCAGACCATGTACGAATGATCCTTCTGCTCAATCCAACCACGTGGGGGCATGTAGGGAGGGTACTCCGGGTTGGGGGGGGTGCCCGGCGGTGCGGTTATGCGGTGCTCGCGGTCATCCACATCTAAGGGGTTACGGAATTCAAATCAGTGAGTAGAGATCAGTATACAAGACAATCAATGGAAAACCATGTATGAATCAAATTGGACGCTCGAACGTGACACTGCACACAACACAACCGCAATATCCATGCTCTTCACTCACCCGCCGCCTGTTCTGGCTGTTCCGGCAGCTGCTCTTCGGCTTGAGCTTCGGCTACGAAGGGATTGGGGAGGGTGCCCGGTTGTGTGATCGTGTGGTGCTCGCGGGCATTCACATCTAAAGGTTAAGGGGTTCAAATAAGTGAGGAGAGATAAGTATATAAGTATACAAGAGAATCAATGCGAAACCATGAATGGATCAAATTAGAAGCTCGAACGCTGCACTGCACACAACATAGCCATAATAACCATGCTCTTTACTCACCCGCTGCCTGTTCTGGATGTTCCAGCTGTTCTTCGGCTGGGGCTTCTGCTTCGAAGGGATTTCTCTCATTGGAATCCTGCGTGACGGCATCTGCTGTCGCGTTGACGTACAACACATTCACGTCCGGCCCGTTCTTGACCAAACCGTTTCGACCTTTGTTCTCCTGCGACACAGGGATCTCAAGACCGGCATCATTCAAGGCATTCATCAACTGGACCTCGCGTCTCCAGAATTTCTTCTCTTCCCTCTTCTTTTCTCCTTGCTCGCGCGCCAACCTCGTGACGTACCCGACGATCTGTTGGTTTAAAGAGACACACTCTCTCTCTGCCTCGTTGAGTCTGTTCTTCAACCCCTTCCTCTCTGTCTCCGACTGTGCGCGTTCACGGGCCAACTCACCTCTCAGCATTTCAGCTTCGTCGACCGCGGTTTCCTCGGCGGAGCGGGAGTCGTCCAGCTCCTGTTGCATGCGCTCAACGCGTGCTTCCTGTGCCACCTCAGCCGCGCGCATACTCGCCATCTCGCGCTGCATGCTCGCAATGCGGGCTTCATACATCGCGGTCACTTGAGCCACAGCAGCGACGGCTTGGCGGTTGATGGCCGAGGGCGCAGGAGCGAGGAAGGATGAAGAAAGAAGAGACGCAGCAGCTGCTTCGCGTTCTGGTTTCGTTGAGGATTTGGGTGAAGGAAGCACAAGGGAAGGATAGGACAGAGTTAGAACACGAGAACAAAGAGGAGATGAAGAACGATACCACAAGAGGAGAGCGCCGCGCTCATGACGCGTTCTGGAAGGGAGATACACGCGTATTTTTGGAAGGGGTGTGCACAGTGTGTTGACATGACTTGACAAGTGCGACTGGAATTCCGATGGGGTGCGGGTGTGGTACGTGTACGGACGTGTCTGAATCCTTACCTCTCTGTTCCTTCTTATTCTTGAGACGTTGGGAAAACCTTGTTGGGGGCGACGCGACTGGGGTTTGCTTTGTACACGGCATTTCAAACAATTCAAGGAAGAATGAAAGCACAGAAGGGATTTTTTTGGATTTCTTTGGCTTTTTGGTTTTTTGTATGTTATCAAAGGTTTTTTAAGCAAACAACAAAGTAAAGGACGAAAAGTGGGGTACGGAAAGCACAAGGGGATGTGAGAGCGAAAGAATTCAAGCAAAATAATATGCAAAGACAAAGGTTTGGCAGTGGGTATTGAACTTGTGAGCGGGAAGTAGTAGCAAGATTGTTTGATTGGCGGTAAAGGTTCCAGTGCATCAAGGAGCAAAAAAAAGGGGGGGAATGCCCTGTTTATAAGGAAATAATTAATTATGTTCGTGGAGCAAAAAAACACTTTAGTCAGCTGTCCCGAGTTTCGAACCACTCTTCCGTCACACGTGAGAGTACACTCGAGAACTGTCAAGCCTGGTGTGGACGGCAGGTTGGATGGAGTGTTGGAGGTTTATCGAGCGAAGATCGCAAAGGTCCTTTCGGGCTGACCGGCCAGCCTGACCCTTGAAACGTCAACGTCTCGTGAGCACCCTTTGTCCCAATCCAACACAACCACCCAACCTTTGAAGGTAAATCGATTTAGCGACGCAACTCACGAAGAAAGCGTACCTCGGTTCCTTTAGCGCAGACTCATCCTAATGTATTTAGCAACTAGCTTCACAACGTTCTTATTGGAACATAATCGTTATAAACTAGTTACATAGGTATTCTGATCTTGACGGTCCCCTTGCAAACCACATCCAAACATCAAAACCCGAAATGACAAATAGCATCAGTGCCTACAAAGACATCGGCATTTTGGGTATCTGATCCTTACCAAAACAACCACCACCAACATCTTTCTTTGCCCCCCACCTTTACTTTCACTTTTACCCAGTCCCCAACGCCCTAGCCGGCGTCCAAGTCCTCGCAAAATCCAGCACCAAACTCATCCCCGCCCCCTCATACACAACCTGTGACCCCGCCTCCAACTCCTCAACCCGTTCCCTCAACCCATGGAAATAATCCAACAACCGATCATGCAAACTATCCAATCGCGTCCTCACACCTCCATAACGGAGTTCGAGGATCTCGAGTCCAAAGGGTTTGTAAGTGGTGAGCCAGATTTCGTCTCGGTGGTAGCGCCAGAGTTGGGAGAGAGTTTCGCGGAGGTTTGAGAGGGGGCCTTCGCAGAGGGCGAGGATTGCGGATTTGTTTTTGGATGACTGAGATGGGCGGGTGGGAGAGGATGTGGCGGAGCCGGCGGCGGAGAGGGAGTGCGGACTTGCGGTGGTTGGGGACCCGTTGATGTTGATATTATTGATGTTGAGGACTCCGGTGGGGGATGACGATGAAGAGGGAGGTACATTATTATGGTAGGCTTCCATGAGTTGCCTGCGGAGATCGGCTTTGATGGATAAAGCTGTGGCAATCAGGGCTGGGAACTTAAGCCGTGCGTTTAAGGGGTATAGATCCAGCGCTGTTTGTGAAGCTTTGGTGATTTGTTGGGCAATCTTAGGTTTTCCAACGAAGACAAGGAAGTAATATGAGTCGATGAAGTATGATGGCGGTTTTCGGCGCAAGCCTAAGTAATGTCTTGTTTCTCATCCCGAAGCAGGGGAACGGAATAGTGCTTACCTCAGCATAATACAGCGCCAGGTCGTACCCCTGACACTGAGGTGTGAACATATTATAGAACGGGTCTTGCCACAGCAACCACTTGGAAGGATTTGGCTAAGTGAACGTTTATGTGTGAGCAGCCGGATGAATAGGGAACATAACAACAACCATCAGTCAACACGATAGAACATCACTCCTCCAGCAAAAGTCTTGCGTTCACAACTTTCGACGACACTTACGGGAAAATGCGTTTTGGTATCGATGGGGATGTTTTCAAACGAGGGCACGATGTCAATCTGCAATCGAATTTTGTCATATACAGATACGCAGGTTAGTTTCCCGAAAATCGGTGAGCAGCCTTTGCCCTCGCCGAACACATCTTGCTCACATCCGAATCGAGATAAACATCAACTCGAAAGGTGAAGATAAAGCAAAGGGTAAAGATAGACAGGGTAAACGAGCTACCGAAAGGTCTTACCTTGCTTGCGAACACCTAAGAACATTGATTGAAGGAGAGCAGGAAAATGATTAGTAAATGAGCAGCACCAAACGTCACCGCCTCCCACCTCATTGACCCATAAACCCATTCTCACAACCATCCTCAACTCAACCCACAACTCCGATGTACACATCTTCTTACCCAGTCATCAAAGTTCCCCCCACAAATCCCAGCAAACTGCCGTTTCAGCACTTTGGGGTCAATATCCTCGTCAGGGGTGTATCCGTGCTCTCCATAGTAGAGGAGACCCGGCAGCGCAGAGATGATGTCGCACTCGTTTCCGTCATCGCCCCTTTGATGAAGAAAAAGAACCAAAAGGGTCTCGCGACGTTATGCCGAGTAATCCCATCCAAGTCACGAAAAGTACCTGGAAGAAAGGAGAAAAAAATGCATACCAGGTCGTCACAAACACATTCCGCACATTATCAGCCTTACAAGCCATCAAACACGCTTTCGAGGCCTCGAGCGTAAACGGGAGGGCAGTGAAAAACCGGTTCCACGTCCAAATGCCGCCCGCGACCCTGTTTTGCGTGTACAGGTGATTCACGGATGTCAGAAAAAGGCCAGAAACTCTCAATTCAAAGAACCCGGGTACGGAATGACGATGCAGTTCAAGGAAACTGGGTCGCTGTGATGGAATACGGTGGTTGGGCAATTGCGGTTCACGTACCACGGCTCGTGACCGAGCTCCCGATGCTGACGGATCTTCCGAGAGTACACATCCATATGCGTCTAATAGGCGGGAAGAAAGCGATGGAAACAAATTTGAATGTGAATGAATGCCGTCTCTCTCTCCTTCGACACGACAAGTCGAAGGTTTCAATCCATCTTCCAAACAAAATGACTGTGGCCCATACATGATAATAATCCCAGTAAACCAGGTCGATATCAGATGGCATTCGGTTCGAAACTTCAGCGGGTATATGATTATCGTTATCATAGTAGCCTTGAAGGGTATTATTTTTGCTTGCTTTGTTCGAGAAAGCACGAGTCAGGGTTGAGCGGATTGTCGTTGATCGATTAATTTTCGGGGTGGTGATCAGATTGCAGTATGTGGGAATAGGAAACAGACGGTGGCAATTCATAAGAAACAAGAAGAAGAAGCGTAAGGATTCGCAGCCTATTGCGACGCATACTCACCTAACGTAAATAACACTGATACGTTTCACGACCAGGCAACAAAGGAGAACATCAGTATTCGACGCGTTCCAAACCAAACAACATTCGTACAGATGCGAAACGAAACTCCGAAGACACTTACTATCAGACCAAATCATCGGCTGCAACTCATGTGCCCGACAAATCTGGTGGACCCTCCTCAAGTGTTCCATAAACACTTCCGTGCCCTCTTTGGATCCGAATATTTGGCGGAATCGTCCTTCGCCGATGCCATGCGCCTCATCCATTCCGATATGGATCCGCTTTGACCTGAAGGGCTTCGTTGCAGAGTCGATCATCTTATCTAGGAAGGCGTATGTCTCCTCTGAGTTTGCGAGGAGGACCTCATGGGTACTAAAAAACCGACACGATAGGTGTGTTCACCGATCAGATCCGTTTGCCAATCTAGCGAGAACGATGGAATATGTAAACGTACTCTCTGATCGACGCGAAACGAGGCCATTGCAGAATCTGTCCCAGATGTCCGAGGGTTTGGATGCACGGAATGACCTGTATCCCGGAAATCGAAAGAGGGCGAGGTTCGTATTAATCATTCTAACCCACGGCATTAAAGACATGCTTGATGCAAATACGAGAGTCAGTCCGCCCTCTTTCTCTTTTTCGGAAAGGTTAAACGCACCTCAATGCCGAAATCATTGGCATAAGAGTCAATGGCGCTTAGCTCCTCTTGCGTAAATCCACCTTTCAATCGAAACATAAATCACCGTTCGAGTCGTTGTTAGTTATATCAAGTCGTCGCCTAATTGCTTCGCATTCCTCATCCTACCTCTCATGTAACCAAAGAAAGGCTCCCCAGAAATCTGAAAGTTGAATGCCATATGGAGTCAGTCTATCTGCGAATCCTCAGTGAGCTATCCTCAATGGAAGTCGATTTTGCCTTACCTCATACGTGTCTTCCGTGTACAATTGGAAGGTATTGAGACCAAGGAGAGCGCAGTATCGTAACAGGCTGAATACCGTGTCAAGCGTCAACACCGCGCATCTACTACAGTCAAGCATGCATCTTCAAGAAGACAGATTCAAGGACAATCGTGATGATGGTAGTTAGGCAAAAGGCTTATCTTTTTGCAAGGAATCGAGGTTTTCGTGGATATATCGATTCCTGGAAACTGACATACCCAAGGGTGTCGAACTGAGCTTCTTGACGAATATTCAAAAGGTCTCCAACATCACCCGACGAATCCACTGCACACACAGCCCCGAAAGCGCGACCGAGCCCTCGGAAAGCTGTGAGATATGCCAAAAATCCACGAAGCCCGTATCCCAGGGTACCATTAGAACCCATTTTCGACGAGTGCCAACCATAAACTCAAGTCTTCCTTCTTCCAATCCCCCTTCATGATCCTCACCTTCGATCTTCCTCTTGTACGTAATCCGAACCTCAAACTTGTCCTCCAGATCCAGATCTTTGTAGTTCTGGTGGCTCGTGGAGACTGTATATTGCCCGTCGGTCAGTTCTTCGTCTTGGGCAAAGCTGCATTCAGCGGGGGATGAACGGTAAGAGAAAGGCGCAAACATGCAAAGATACACACACCCAGTTGTCGGAAGCTGAAGTTGACCATCATCCCGAAAGGACCAGATCCCCCGCACTAAACAACGAGTAAACGACACGTTCACCAACTTACGATATATGAAACTTGATTCCATCGTGGTCAGCCATCGTTTCGGAGGTGACGAAGTTCTGGTGGGGACAATTGCGTACGATCTCCGCAAGCGCCGACTCCAGATCCTGGGGGTAGGATTCCGCGACGAGCAGAATCCCTGATGGATGTGCCGTCATCATTTTGAAACCTTTCTGAATAGTTTCGGTGGATAGTTGTTGAACAACTGGGGTTTTCGGGGGTGACGGCGAGTTCGTTTTCGGAGTGCTGCTTTGTAATGGTACGTTTTCAACTGTCGTGCTTTGGGAGACCGGGGGGTCGGGTGTTTCGGTTGAGGAAGGCGGCAAAGGTGACGGGACGGAAAAAGAAGACTGGCGGGTTGTTGTTCTTCGCCTTCGCAGAGTGACGGAAATTGCCTCGATCTTGTTCAATAGATAACTGGACAACAGGGAGAACATAGGGGAGCCACCAAACAGAAACAGAGGGTAAGGGGGGCCGTTACGAGAAAATCAACGGATTGTGGGTATTGTGAGCGAGTGGTTCAGTAGTGAACAGCCATATGGACTATCGGCGGGTTCTCAATTTCACTTCGGCAGGTGACCTCGCTGGTTATATGTGACAGGTCTTCCCAACAAAAAAAAGGAGTGCCGAACAACCACCGACAGGCGAAGAAAGGACACGAAAACCACGAAAACTAGCTTTTAGCGCTTTCAAACAGAGACGGACCTTTTAGAGCTCGAAGCGAGCGATTTAAGTTAATAAGTTATATGTCGTAGGTGTGTCTGCTGTTCTGTTCCTCCAACGAGCATAAGTAGAGATCTGTTGACATCAGTGAGAGTTTCAGGGATGTAAGCAACAGGAACAAGTCAGTAGTGGTCGTGCTGAACGAAGGTTGGTTGTAGTGGAAGATATTGTGCGGGGCAATGGGCGGGACGATCGAATGGGGTGTTCCAGCGCCAGTTCGTACTTTAATACACAATACAAGCACAAAACCCTCTTGACATTTGTACACAGTCAAACCAAATGGACCACGTTCAAAACCGGACGCTCCAAGTGCGGCAAGTACATGGTCGATACTCCGACAATGAGCTACCATATAGTTGATCACGGTGGAGCAGACGTGGAGCAGACGGTGGAGCATGAAGGAAGACTCATCACTGCGCCCTAACTATCGTGCTTACTCTCCACAACAGCGTCACAAGAGCACTATGCCTAAGATCAAGAAGGAACAGGTTCCAACATTTTCCAAAGTTCCACCCAAAAATTCATCTCATGTTCACTGTTGAGCTATATTTTGGCAAACTCTAGAGTATGGTTGAACTTCTTTCCATTCATGAGTATAATCCACTGACCTTGTTGCAGAAAAGCTTGACCACGCCTGGACGACACGCATTCAGTATGTTGCTCTATAGTTCTTGGGTTTCAGGAAACAATCTTCCGTATCCAAGGATTTCAAAGGCATCCAAACCCATCACCTTCCCTGCCCTAGTTGCCACAATCCAGGGAGCCCCGAGTTGCTCCTGCCGAGTCGTACTCTTCGTCATTCAATCTTTCTGTTCCAGAAGCAGAATCTCCAATTTTGACTTGGGCCACCTCCAAGAGACCACTTGAACTTGAATTCCGCAGCGACCAAGTGGTCTCACTGAACATCCATCCGGCGCAGGAATACATATCGGTCTAATGACAATATCATACTCATGATCATGTTGAGGAAAGCATCGCCCATCTAAATTCCCCCGGCAGAATTCATCCCATACATCATCCGGTTCCTCAAACCAGAAGACGGTGAATTTCTCTGCTCCAGATCCAAATGGTTGTTTCCCATGCAGTATTGAAGTGTCCACTCGAAATCCGAAAACTCCGACGGTATCATCTCTTTTCCACGCTGGATGCAGAGCCGACCGACATTCGTACGCTTGCCCGAGGTAACTTGTGGCGTAGAAAGCTGGTCTCTGTGAAAACTCGGTCGGACGTATCCCGCAAGGTGATATTCCCTCCTTTTGGAATGAAGCAAGATCGTGGGCTCTGAAGCCATGAAAGATGAGAACAACATCGTCCTTGGTAGAGAAGGGATCGCAGGTTTTGGTCAATGCAGGATATGTGGTGATAGAATTCCCGATGAACTGTATCCTGCGTTCTTGGATGGTGGTTTGTTGCCATTGATTTGAGCACCGACTTTTATGTGGCTCGACTGGGGAAGTTGGACCAGCTGTTGATACATGCAAACAACGAACAGCCCGAAAAGGCTCACCGCGAGCTGGGTCCGGCACGATAAAGTCTATCTTCGTCCTTCCTCCACCTCGCCCTCCACGCCCTCCACGCCCTCCTCTACACCTTCCGCTCCGTCCAGAACCATTAATGCGTCCGGTTGTTTGGCTCCCACCATCACCTTCATCTCCACCCGCTCCACCCGCTGTCTTCCAGTCCTCTTCAAAAACGTCAGCAACGCCACCAAACCCATAGTCCAACGGATCCAAATCTGCTATGGCATCCTCGAGAAGCTGAATTGCTATTGCGGCTTTGGTTCCGATCAATTGCACGCCACCAGGTGGTTGGAGGTGCACTTCCACCGCCAATACGAGTGACGAGGAGAAGAAAATTGCCAGGAACTGCAGCAGGTCGTCCGCGTCTAAATAACCACGTTCCCTGCATCTCCCTCCAGTACATCATTATGAACAAGTCCCCAGATAGTTGTTGAAGCGGGTGGAAGGTTCAGTGCAAGAGAGGCGTATTTGGGGGCGACGCAAAGTTCTAGGAAGACTCGTCCCATGCCACTTTGGACCTAATCATCCCGCACAACGTGCCTTCGAGGGACCTCAGGCCATATGCTTATCAGTGAAAATGCTAAACCGGGAACATTCACATTGGTGGAGATTTCGTTGGTTGTGTGGACTGTCTGAATCTGCGGGGACCGGTGGGACAACAACATGGCCGGGACATTCAGGGTTGGTGCCCCTCCTGCTTCTACCCAAAAGCCGAAACCAAAGTCCCTTTCATAAAACTATGCAATTTTAGTACACAATCCCACCTTTGTGAAGTTCTATAAGCAATTTATTGTGCCCGTGTTTCAGAAGATTGGACAGGTCCCGCCACTTGTCCAAGAATACCTAGACATGTACCCCGACATTTGATGTGGAAGGGGTGGTTGGTCGCAAGATATGATACGAGAAATGGTTTGGTTTATTGAAGTTTCTAGGACAAGCAGAGATTTCAGAGAGATCGTACATGATTGGAATGGATACTTAGATCCACGGAATCATACAAGCATAAGCCGATTCTGAGCGCGGAGTGGGTTTGCAATGGTGTCAGTTTTCCCCCGCCAACGGAATATTGGATGAAAGCGTTTGCTGTGGAAGAGTAAAAGCAAAAACACGTAAAAGACCAAAGCTTCCCTTTCTTGTCTTTCTCCTCTCCTTCGTTGGTCGTGTTTCGTCTTCCCCCCGGCATTCCATCTCTTAGTTCCACACCTAATACGGCCGTGAGCAGGCTTATTGGGCAGCAAAGAAGAAAACGAGTGAGCAAAGCGGAAAGACATGGAGTAATGGACACCGGAGATGGATAAGGAGACGAGTTTCCGAAAGTCAACTTGCTGAAATGCGCGCATCGGCCATCAGCTCTAAACGGGCGTCAAAGTCAACTCTCAGACGTGTAGTGTTTAGTCGGACCATTGTCGATGCCCCCCCCCCCACATGTAGCTCTTTTTCCAGTGTAAAGCACTCGTAAAATAACACACAAGACGCAACACTGATGGTGTATTGATGACAAGGACGATTTTGAAGAAGACAAGAAGACAAGCGCTTTTGCAGACACCTCGTAATTTTCGACAATGCGAAGAACCTGCTTAGAATCAGAATCACTACGGACCGCAGCGTCGAACGGTTGATTGGGTTTGCTCAATGTCATTTTTGACACAGTAGGTATAACAAAAAGACCCTCACTGAGAAAAACAAGGGAATGGAATGCCAGGTACATCGTCGCCTGCAGGATTCGAACCTGCGCCCTCAAAGAGGAATGGCTTAGCAGGCCACCGCGTTAACCACTCCGCCAAAGCGACGTTATTAAAGATGCTCATACGGTGATTTATTTTCCAATTGTGACAAGTTTTTGCAACCGATCGGAGTGACAATTTTGGATTTCCTCCATCGCACTTTCCATATTCTATTCCCATTACAATGCTCTCATCAAAACCATCTTTTAACGGCCGGTGCTTCTCTTCCCCATCTCCTCTCGACACTCAAAAGCAAAGAAACTACATCTAATTCATACTCTTCCCAAAAAACAAGGATGTACACCTTTTCTAAAAAAAAACCATAGTAACTGAAAAAAGAAAACAACAAAAGAAAACAACAAACTCTCATCCAACATGGCGACCCTCGGACCATCCTCCTCGCTCCTCCGTCGCCTCCAACCATAATGTACATAATCCAAACACCATGGATTGATCTTCCAATTTCCACTTGAATCAGTTCTCACATCCCACCAGGCGCCCCAACCCCCGCCGTATCAAGCAACAACTCCTTCAACGACGCGATGCCACTTTTCCGACCTTTTATCCTCATGATTGGTATACCTCGCTCCAAATCATCTTTTTGTGGCGCGCATTTAGAGTTTCTTCATCCACCTTCTCTTTTCCCACTTTTCGCAAGTCTTGACCTTCTGCTTGACTTCATCGCTGCCATACTAAATAAATATAATCTTTTCAGAACCCCATCTACAACCTAATGACTATATACACCAAGTTCAAAACCGAAAAGAGTCCCGAAAAACTCCCAACTATAATGTACAAACGGCCCAACTTGAATGTAACAGACGAACAAACATTTACAGAAAACGTCGTTATACGCATGGCTTTCTCCCTCACGTGTCCCGTTACGCGACTCGTCACGTCAACATATAAATAAGCGGTCTCTCGTCCTCATCAACCTCCGCATCCCTCCTCACCTCCCCCCCACAATCAACC
>JADGJF010000607.1:0-17282 GCA_027596845.1 Quaeritorhiza haematococci | reverse complement strand
CACCCGACCCGCTCCCCCCCGCGCAATCGCAAACGTAGTCAGCACTCTCGAGTGTGTCCCAAAACCCTAACCCTAAGTCTTACCCGAATCTAACCCTAAGACGGCTGTTGTTGAACTGCGGAATCAGACGCTGTGGCAGCTAGCGGATGGTGTTCGAGGAGTTCGGTTGAGTCAGTTCATACGAAAAGACCCCCCTTGTCTCTGCCCTTGTCCTGTCCCATGTGTGGGGCTCTCGCCCAGCAGAGTCCCGACCTAAAAAAAGCCTTTGGAATAGGTATTGTCGCACAGATCTGTTTTGTGTAGCATCGATGGTGCGGTGGAGTGTTCAAGGTGTTCAGGTGTACGGAACTAGACGGAACTCTCCAAACTTCAAACTCCGACTATGACGAAATTTCACTTACCCGGCTCATTTCCCCATACGACTCGCAACAAGTGCACATCATTTCCCTGCAGTGCAAAAGAAAACCGTGGAACCAAGAAAAATAATAAGCAGTTCAAATGAACAGACTTCCGAGATGGTATCTCTCGCTTTGATTGCGCGATGTGGTAAAGAAAACTCTGTTTTCTCGTTTCCTGAGGTAAGCAATTGTGTATAATACTTTCTATTTTCTCTTTCTACTACTAATAGAATATGTACAAAAACAACGGAAGGAAGTATGTACATACAAAAACCGAACTGAGTTACAAACAGTTTCAAATGTCTTCAAATGTGATTTCTTGCTTGGGACGTTTGAGCCACTTCTCTGGAAGCCCCTTCGACGCCGTTGGAGCAGTAGAGTCCCACCCGCCAGACTGTGTCACGGGAGAATCCGAAGAACCTCTCGCCTCTGGGATCGAAAGTAGGGGGCCTGTGTGAACGCTATTTTGGTTCATTTGTGGCGTGGCCAAGCGCGACGTTGTCTCGGTGTTTTTAGAAGTTGATATTGGAAGAGGTGCAGGATTTGTGCGCCGAGTTTCTGAATTGCCAGCATCTCGTAGTTGCTGATTGATTTTTAGTAGTGGAGGTTTTGGTCCTGGTGCTAGTGATGGAACAGATGGGGGGGCAGGTGTTGTGTTGTATGACTTGACATTTTCTGTTGCTGGAGGCTCAGGGGCTTGTTGTGTCGCATTTGTTGAACTTGCAACTGGTCCGATAGAACCGTGTCCCTCGGGCGTGCGTACAGTCCCAACTGCTGTATCAGCCATCAGTCCCAGTTCCAAATCTGAGTTAAGTACAGTTGCTAGTGGGCCTTCCGGATTGGATTTTTCTGAGGTTTCCCACTCGCTTTTCGTTGTTTCACTCAGATTCCTCTGGATTGTGTCGGCCGCAATTTCTCGCGTTAAAAGGTTGTGACTGCCAGGAGGCCCCGTCTTTGTTGATATCGGAATATGGGCAGGTTGAATCGCATTGTCAGACATTGGGTTTTCTGGTGTATTGTTAGAGGATGCGTCAACTACTTTGATTTTTGGCATGTGGGTATCCAAACTTCGATCAAGGTCTACTTCTCCATATGGCAGGTCCTTGTCGTCATTTGGGAATCGGTTCTGTGCCAACAGCATCGTGAGCAGATACCATGAGCAACCCGTTGCTCTCAATATGAGTCCCGCAAAGCCAGCGATGTGTGCAGCACTCTTTTCACTGATAAATTGCTCGGTGTGGTGGATTCCATTTGCTAAAAGTCCTTCCAAAATGACCGAAAAAGCACAGCACAAGCTGACGACCCATCTCAGGTATCCGCGTTCGTGGAAAGAGCCAGGGATTCCAAACAATGTAGACCAGCCTTGTTCGAGCACGATTGCAATGGTCGATATCAGCCCAGGAATCGTAATGTCCATGTACGCAACTGCGGGATGCACTCCTCCGATGTAGGCTGATTCGCCTCCGCTTATTGAAAAAGGAACAACAAAACACATCCATCCAGCCATTGAGAAAAAGGGCACGGTGCGCATGCTGATGATATACCACCGTGTTTTGTGAAGCATGGGCTCTTCGGGACCAGATAATGCGACAATGATTCCCACCAACCCCATTGTTAAGATGATGCATCCGGCGACTACTGTCGAGGTCGAAGGTGTGGTCTCACCCTCCGCAGGATAGAGTGCTGTGTTGATGACTCCTCCGCTGCATCCCAGAGCAATACAAGCTGTCCCAATCCCGACCACCCCAAATGCCATCCAACCTAGCCCGATGAAGATTGAAAAGGCAATGACGGATCCAATGCTGCAAAAGGCGACCACGTGGGAAAGTGCATCATTCTCCGTCCTAAAGGCGGTCGCATCCACGATAGATATGCCCACGACGAATACGAATCCACCCAAAGCTATTAATGCCAATGAGGCATAAATTGCTTGAGCCCATTTCGTGTTTTGACGCGAGATGCACGGATGGGAGAAGTCCTTCAAATTGTGCGTTGTGGTTGCAGGTGATAGTGCAGAAACGACCCATTTCCGTATGAAGATTTCGTTTTCGTCTTCGCTCAGCACTATCGTACGGTAAAAAATGCTGCGCAGTACGCCAAGGCTCAACAGCGACCCGACCATGATGACGCATCCAGATAACATCGCGGAATGAGTGGGATCATTGGATAACGCGATTGCCCGACCCTCTGCAGATAAAACACCGCCGCAGATGTATAGTGTAATCATCAGCGATGTTGGAGGGATGATTTTGATTGCTGTCCGCCATGCTGAAATTTGGAGGCCGATTGTTTCCAGAAAGTAGACGCTGAGCCCAAACGGAGGAAATACAGCCAAAACGAAATGGAACACCAGTGTCGGCTTGATATCCCCGCTTCGTGCAGCGAAAACGCCAAAGCTGATCATGAATATGATCCATCCAAGTAAGCTCATTATCACGAAACATATGTTTGCAATTTCCGATTTGCGTCCGTTAATGGAAGGGGTCAATGTTACCCAGGGCATTGCTATCAGAATCCATATTGTTGTGGCGAAGAAGAATATGCCGCTTGATATCATCAAGGTGGTTGCGTAGGGAGGTTTTCCGGACGATGATATCTCCCAAAATAGGTTGCTCCCTGCGAGGACCGCGGATACAAAACCAAAAATATTCGCCGAGATCTGGACTGATGTATGCTTTGTTGATATCCATGTTAGGAGCATCAAAGGGATGATAGGCGATAGAATTGCAAAAAGGCATGGCCCGACGTAATCGAAAGAAAACCCTGAACGATCTGGTCGTGATGCACCATACGAGGTGAGGAAAATACCAGTGCTTGCAATCATGACGGACAAGATGATCTTGAAAACTTGCGATATGATGGGCGAGAGCGTGACAAATCGGTTCAAGTCCTGCGCTGTATCAACCAAAGGTGCAGCATTTTGGTCAATCCTGAGCATCGCGCATATATGAACCTTGATCCGGGATAATAGATCCCAGGGTCGGATTTCTTGTTGCCCCTCACCAACGTTTGCAGGCGGTTCGGAAAACCAGAGGTTGTAGATGGATGCTGATGTTGAGAGTGTGATGTACAATAAGGCTCCAACGAGCATCAATGCAGGTGCAGTTTTACTGCATGATGTGCATCCAAGATTCGTGCCCGCACTGAAAATGATTCCACCAAGTGAAAATATTGACAACGACGATGCCACATGCGGCAATAATGCCAGCCATTCGTTCGATCCATATCCAAAAAAGAACAGTTGCGTAGCGAGAGCGACAGTTGTGAGAACGGAGCCGAATATGGATCCGACATAGTCCGAAAACAGTTTGAGCACGTCGTTATCTCCGCGGTGAATGGACAGAATCACCCCAATGACCATTATTATTGCTGGAATCCACCCAGATTGGCACACTGCGATGTATCGCTTTTGGTGCGTTGGATGGCGTAACCGGAGTCGATAATGGATCCATATCCAAAGTGTTGTATGTCCCAGAGTTGCCGTCAAGCATCCTGCGAATGCTGTGGCAATGGGACCGCCTGATCTTGTAGTTACGGAGTACTCGAAGGACGTGCCGGCGAAACTTGGGGTACGTATGATTTGACCGACAATAAGCAGGAACTGTCCGCTGAGCAACGATAACACGGTGAAGCCAATGCCGCCAAGAACCGCCCACAACCGCGAATCCTTCACAACCGCGACACATAAGATTAGAATGAAGGCCAATTGCAACAAGCACACGGCTATGCCTGTGCTCAAGACCCGCGGCGGAAAAGATACATCCGTCGCACCAAGTCCTCCAATGAAGATTCCCCAAAATACGAATGTCAGTATAGCAGTTATCCGCCATAATTTCCACAGCGGTTCATGGCGTGTCAATCCCCCAAAGACGTTTCGATGCGTCGGTATTGTTCGCAACGCAAGCTCCAATGCTGTCAAGTGGGCTGCAGGTGATTGAGATGCTTCTGTGGGCATATTGTGACTGCTGATTTGAACCAAGGTGAAACGTGGCGAGAGTTGGCAGTGGGCGGTCTCTTCAATGCTTTTGATGATCAAGAGCACTGTCCCACAAACGTAGCATATCAATGCCCCGCTTGCGCTCAGAGTCCAATGGTATGTACAAAGGTCAGCCGACGACAGCGCTGGGTTTGAGTAATGTTGATAACAATCTACAATGTACTCGATAGACCCCACTGCTGTGGCGCTAGAGACGTATATGACCGCGACCGTCGCAAGTCCCGCTGTCGCATTCAAGATCTTCGTGTTGGATACGTTGGCGAGGAGGAGCGCGGCCAAAGGGGTCCATCCCGTGAACGCAAAACCATAGAAAGTGAAATCTGCGCGGCGCTCGCTGACATCGAAGGCGTCGACTCTCAATCGTCCATATGCGATAACGTGCAAGATCCAACCCAGTCCTACCACACCAGCCGCGGCAATCGCCAGGTTGTTCGAGTTTTCCAGTCCGCGGGAATAGCGGTACATGGAAAAGACTATATCCAGCATTTTGCCAACGGCATACATGATGCTGCCTGCCATGCTGAGGCGACTCAGAAGGGCGTCATGTGCTGCAAGATTTCGAATAGTGGTTGCAGTTACTCCAAGTGCGATTGAGGTGAAAAGGATCGCAAATGAGGAAACGTAAGGGCTTGGTTTGATCGTCGCCACCATCGATGAAACCGAGGAAACAAAGGTCAGGAGAAGGAAGGCATATGGCAACTGCGTCTCTTCCAAGTCGACACGCGAAATTCCAACCGCAAACAAGATCCACCCAATTATCGAGACTGACTGGAGCATCAAGGAAATCACCAGCTGGTTTTCCAGGTAGGGAAGTACGCGAACACCCGACTGTCTGTGTCCATCAACAGATTTCGGAGCACCAGGAAATTGTATGACGTCAGCTGGAGCTGGTTGTTGTGCTTCGAAGTTGAGGTGCTCATTCGCTCGCATTATTGTTCTCTGCTTGTACGCATGGTAAGCGTATGCTCCGGCCATGAGGATGGTGAACAATGGCAACGCCGCACACACAATTATCCAACGTGCTTTCCACGACACAGCAGCACCAGTAGTTCCAGCCAAAATCACCCTCCAGTCGGTAACATTTATAATGCTGTCACCATATCCCCGTCCGGAATTGCCGCCGCTTTGTTGAATGAACCGACGAAGGCTGTCTTCATCGTTTCCTGCTGGAACTATGAATCCGGCACCACCAACCAAGCTCGCTTGCTTTGCAGCTATTGAGTTTCTCAAGTTCTCGCTGCCTGATGTTGTTCCTGAAGCCGTTTTATGTAGAATTGATGTTGGCTTCGTTGTGATTGCGAGAAATTTCTGGTCTCGGTGTCGCAAATAGGAAGGTATGAACGGGTCGAGCATGACCATTTCTGCGCGATGGATTTCTGTTCCTGCTAACGAAACGGAGAAACATGCGGTTTTTGATGTTGACAGTTGAGCTATTCTGAGCCGTGCCACATCCAGAGGCGACTGAGTGCCCAGACCATGACGAAACGCGAGTTGTGCACGGCTGAACCCCAAACGATGCAGTCTAAAAAGGGCATTCATGTCCTTTGTGACGAACACCAGACGGATCGGGATGTTCTGCTTGCAGATTGACTTGATTTATATCAGATCCAGAAAAAACAGGGAGGTTGTTGAAACATAAGCGCCGATTTCGTTGTAATGCACTCTGGCAAGGCCTGAAAATTCGCTACCCACAGTATTCACTCACCGCGACAGTTTGCATTGCAAATTGTGGAGAACTCCCAATATCAATGAAAAGAGCTTGTGTTTCCCGCGCCTCTGCGATCACTGCTGCGAGTCGTTCCAGAAAGCGAGACTGTTTTTTGGAATCCAATACGCTGAGCTCCTATGCATTTTCGGAAATTCAAAAGGACAGAAATATTAGTGCATTGGGAAGGTACCTGCATTCCCGAAGAACCGCCAAATGAAACGCGTTTTAAGTAGTTTTGAATTGAAGAATCCCTAGAAAAGCGGGGCCTTGTCAAGAAGGAACCTTTACCTGTGTTGTTAAGTACAGCCCCGCAATCCCTTCATCAAGCCATCCTTTCACACGGGCCAGTTGCGAATCGTTTGAGGTGGCATTTATCAGATAACTGTCCATTTCCAACACTACATCTGTCGAACCCCGTTGGACATTTCCACTTGTGTTCCATGATTTCGCGAGAATATACGCAGGGAGTTGAGACACAATTCCTACCATCACGACGATAACGAGCGTAATGAAGCAAGAGAAGATGAGGTGTCGGAGTGATGGGCTTTGGTGGTTTTCGCACGTGAAGCCAGGCCTGATCCCGAAGAGAGGGGCCCCCGACGTGCCAAAAATACATACTGCAACTGACCAAGCTGCGATGAGCACCACGCTAACCGCGATGGGTAGGTATAACCCATACCAAGCAGAAAGAGCGGTGGCATACAATGCAAGCGTGATACAAAAGCTGCGAAATGCCGTTTGAATAATGTCAGCCCATTCGGGTGTAAAGGGGCGAGAGAAGGATGTGCGCAGTGAGCTGAAGGTGGATGTATCGAAATCTGACCAACGATTCACAGCGGCGATTTGTTCTCTGCTTCTGCTGGCGTCAGTGCGCTTTGCTGCTTGGCTGTGTCTCCACGTATTTGTCGTAGTGGTACCCATGGCCACTCGTGCCCCTTGAGATCTGTTCCCATGATGTATCAAGCGACCTAAAGACTGTGTGGTTGCGCTACCGACAGCGCCTCCCCTGCCGTCTACAGGTTGGTCATGGAACCACGGGAAGATCTTCTTGTCATTGTTGTTGTTTGGAAAGTGCTGATTTCCGCAATCCAAGTCGGACGTGATCAAAATAAGCAATGTTCCGAATGGAAACAACCCAAACGATAGGTAGAATGCATCGTAAGGAGCAGCGAGGAAGGGAATCACTGTTGCTAGAATGATCGCGATCGCCGACAGGGTGGTCATCAAGGAGATTTTGAATTCCATTTCCTGGTGCTGTACTGCATGCCGCGTGCTGCGTGCAAAGTAGAATGCCTTTTTCCTTCGTCCACATCCCAAACCCACCCAACCGAAAACCACAATGCTATAGCACGTCAATAGACTTGTGGGAATCCCTGCCTCCGGTCCTCGCAGGTAACCGATATCAGCCACCAAAGCACAACACACAAGAATGGCACATAGGAAACCCGAACATTGAATTCCCAATCTCTTCATTTGCTTCCAGGTGTTCTGCCTAGACATTCGGAAATGGTTCGTGTGTGCTTGTGGTGCATGGTGCAGGGACGGTATTCGAAATCTCGATATTGGATTGTGCTGTACTAGCTGGCGGTAGTGGTTGATGGCCTGCTGTGAATTCTGGTAGTTCTGCAATTGATATCGGGAAGCTGCTGTGGGAGGAATGGCGCGATGGATCGGTGTAATGTCGTCTCCTGTGTTTAGTGTCATTTCCGATCCCTCATTGCCTGCCGGGAAGAGTGAGCGGGGTAGTGTGGGTGAGTTTGATATGCCACCATTATTTTCGATCTCCTCATCTTCAATCCATCTGAACTGTTGTGGTGCGGTGAAAGAGAATCGGATGACGTGTTAACGAACTATTAGCTATCGGCGGTACAGGTTCGAGGCGATGAAGCCTTAAGAGAAGAAAGCCGGTGAAACTGAAGAAAAAAAATGCACGGGCAAGTCCCGAAGACGAATGTGGGTGTCGCGTCATGTGCTCATGTGAAGGAGAGGCAAGCATCTAAAATCAGAAAGGAAAGTGATGGGAATAACTACCGACCTGTGGCCAAATGAAGGTGTCGCCGGTAGTGCCCTCAGCAGACCCAAACGTCTTCGGTTCTACCACGATGTCCAAAGCCCTTGAGGGATCCCCGTTGACCGCGTCAGACATAATCGTTACAGAGGATCTCCACCGATGCATTTGATCGAAGTTATTCCCACGCCATTGATTTCTGTTGTCGCCACTGCTCGTATTCTCGAAAATCGACTCCTCATTGGCAGTTAAGTCACAGCAATACAAAATTAAAATGCTGAGCACGAGAAAAAAGTACCCTTCGCACCACCGCGTCCACACGACCGCAAAGGGCGTCACCATCGCAGGTGACGAGGACGAGGAGGCTGAGTCGGATGTGGATAAGGAGACGCCGACGGCAGAGGATGCACAAAAGGCGTTGAGCGAGATAAGAATCGAGAGGGACGAGTGTATCACTGTTGCGACAGAAAGAAGATTGTTCACCCAGTAAAGCTGTTCCAAGGAGATTCAAGTTTTAAAAAATCAGCAGGCGAGAACGTTTGATTCTTCATGGATGGTGAAGTAACGCAATGAGATGCACACCGCCCACACCATTCCCCCATCAAATCAGCCAAACCCACCTTTTTCGGTCCCCGTATCATTCCTCTAGCCCACCATATCCACCTGAGCCCTACGGTTTCATACAGAATCCGCGCCAAATAGATAGCATAGATGCCCATCCTACCCAAGTGTACGACGACAGACATGAACTTAGTGAAATCAAAAATTGTGTCGGGCGAGGAGAAGCTAATGCCCGCCTTTGCGACCCATGAGGACGATGAGGTGACGGATGCCCCGATAAAATAGAGAAGGCATATGGAAATGTACAGCCCTAGATTGGTGACCCAAACCCACGTTCGGAGCTTCAAGGTTGAACCGTGAAGGCATCTGAGGATCAATAGAAAAAATAGGTTAGATTCACGGAGAAAAACAATACAACAATTGATTGTGGCTTGGTTTTGATTCTTCGTCCCTCCAGTTCCTAGCAAGCATCAAACCGTCAACCCTCACCTGAAGTACATTCCGACGAGCAAAACCTGAACGCCGAGCAAAAAGAGCTCAGACAATGCGGACAGAGTGTGCCATGAGGCTTCGATGTAAAACAGATGAGTCCAGTATGCTGATAGATATGCTAGTAATTTTGATGTCATGCATGGGCAGGCCACAGTATGATGTTGTTTCGTTTGGGTTTTTCGAGAAAGAGTGAGAGGGGGGGTGTTAGTCATGGGAACGGAAGACGCAAACTGCTGCCAATTCATGACGAACGATCAAAGCATCCGCATTCCCGCTCATATCAAGCCACTTCCGCATTCTACTTTTGGTCCGCCTTGCTGGTTTCAATTCAACCTCGGTGTCCCTGACGCCGTATGGACAGAATTCGAAGGCGCTCTCGCAAAGACACACCCCACCGGCAAAACATCCCCTCTTCCCCCCGAACAATCCAGAAGACAACAAAAAAATCCATGCTGTGACATCGCTCTTCCTTACTCACATACCTAAACAGAACCCAGCCGATCCAACGCAAATCCCCAAACACATCCACTGCATCTCCCCCAGCGATCCGACCTCAAACCAGTTTGTAAGTGCCCTGTACTTTCGTATCAGCCGGATAAATGAGAAGGCGGAGGTGAGGAGACCGCATAGGCAGAGGAATAAGTGTGCATTTGTGAAGCCGAGCTGTTGTTTACGACATTTGGGGCGGAATTGAAATGTGACCGTTGTATGTTTTGATGATGGAGGTTATTGAAGAGATTATGGTGCCACCAGTTGGGTATATACGAAGAGACGTTTGAGTCCAAAGTCAGAAGAGCAGAAAGAACGGCATAGAAAATGAAACCCCATTATCGACTTCGACATTAATAAAGGGTCCAACAAAGCAGCTGAAAAGTCAGATGCCAGATCCAGACCTGCGATATCATCACCAGCCATGTTTCCCTTCCGAACCCAACTTCGCAAATAGACGTCGATGTATCTGCCCAGTCGAAGGGCAGCGGTGAAGCTCCAGTAGCGTACTGGCAAATGATGGGGTTGGTGTGGTTCATCGTGCTGCTCATGGCGCTTAATGTGCTTAATGAAATTAAAAACAGTGTCTGTGGCTGTCGGCGAATACTTGGTGAAGGCGTTTATGTCTGTGTGACCCTGATTGTTTTGTTTTTCATTTTTTTGGAACCTGCTAGGGGCTGTGGATGAGATCCTTCGATTGGACGATAATTAACAAGGGGAAATCATGCATGTGATTGGGACTTTCCGGGGTCAAGCCGGAGTTTGCTCCCTCCAAATGAAACAATGCGCTAATCGGTTTCCTTAGATCCTAGTTCAAAAGAAAGTCGTTCATTTCTTCCAATTCATCCAGCAGCTGATTATCGCCACAAGGAAATTGGCGAAACGGGCGACTATAGCGCGTTTCCTCGGCGACCGATCATTTGGGGCGTAATCATTGCCAACAGTATGCGGGTTGATGACACTTTCGAGGGCGAATAGGTTACAACGAGGGAGCACATTGTTGACAAGCAAGTCCATATGCTGGTCCGAAGTCCGCCACGACTTCATGTCTAAAATTCCGTTCCAATTCCAATTTATCCGCATGGCATGATTTGAGTCGTCTTCGGTCTTGGATACAGTGTTGGACCACGTTTATCTATTTTTAATGCCTTGTCACCAGTATCGCGTCCCCAATCCTCTAGCTTTGAATCAACTTTGTCAAAGATCGGTGCAACATCATTCGATCATCTTTGTTTTTGGCATTATCTATTCTTGAATGCTTCAAATTGTGCTGCTCATTCTCCACCCCTATCTGAAACCACATGCCATGCATGAACTGACATCTCAGAAAGAGTCCGCATTCAATACCCATCCCCTTCCTGCTGCTTAACAAACTTCTCCTCCAACTTCGCAACCTCGCTAATCAAACAATTGTCCACATCCGCAATCCGCCATCGCACCGTCTTGACAGTATCCTTGTTGAAATGCGACGATTCAAATCTGAACGTGATCGTCCGACGCACAACCTCAGGACCTCCCCCTGCTCCATCTTCCAAAGGAATGAACCCAGCGCCGCTATCCTCCGTAGAAGACGAAGAGGAGGAAATCTCTCTCAACCCAAACTCCACATCCGCGGTCATTTCGACGTCCACACCAACAACGTGTCCCTCCTTCATTGCTGCCGACAACGCATCTGATTGCGGTCCCGCCGATGTGTCCTGTTCTTCAGGGAAATCCTCGCGATGCACCGCATACCCGAATGTGACCTGGCGGAAATACCAGTGCTGCCGCTTTCCCAAATCCACCAAAACCGCATTCGGGTTGAAAAATCGAAGGATGCGCTTGAATTGCGGGATCGTAGAGTCGATGATTGAAGAGGGTCCGAACGCAAACCATACATCTTTCGGTTCGATGGGATCAATAGCGTCGACGTGAATAAGGCGGAGGTAAGGAATGACACCGGCGGCAGCAAGTTTCTGATGATATGACTGGAACCGCTCGTAGAGGCGAGGTGAGAGCATCGATCTGAGTTCACTGTTTTCTTCTCCGTTCCACCCAGACAAGGCGTCAAAGAGACGTCTTGCTGATCCAGAGGCGCCAGACAGAAACTCGTTCGGATAATAATCGTCGGATATTCGGCTCATTCGACCCGCTAGAAGACCCGTCGCAGCGTATTGAGCGAGCTTTCTGTTTAGGAGTCGAAAGGGAAAAATGTTAGCACTGGGAAAAATCCTTTGTTTGCCTTTGTCTCAACCATCAAAACGTGATCATCCCTCAACAACTAACCTCCGAGCTGGCCCCAGAAACCATGCATCCCAGAAAGGCCACCACGAAGGTGTCGGCTCCCACAGATTCGGTCTTGGGTTGGAAGAGTCCCTCAATATTGGATATCCCTCAAGTTTTCGACTCAGATCCCGGGCGTTTGGTGGCGGTGATTTACGAGCTTGCGACTGAACAGTCTCTTGCGCGGTTGATTCAGGGGTTGTGTTCGTACTGTACGCTGCTCGACTCGGGTGGTGTTTCATGGGACTTGTCCATCTTCGAGTGTGCAGGGAGGCAGTGGGAATCCGGTGGCTGGCAGCATTCAAACAGGTTGCATGTTTCGTTCCTCGTCCGAGAGCGTTGAGAGCGTTGATGTTAGTGGGTGTAGCTGGCGTATTGGCGGTCTTTGTCGCGACGGGTGCCCGCGCGGTGGCTCTTAGAGCGCTCAAACAGCTTTTCGACCAAGTCGCCATCATATCACGACGTCTTCAAGGTTTCACAAGGGTGGTGTGAGATGGTTCGCAACCCAGGCCTGTTTTTGGGTCGATCTTCAAGTCTTAGTCTTTTGCCGTCTTTTCCCACAGATTTAGGATCGCCGGTCGCGTGGATTCTTTAAGTCTATTTTTTGCACTTGGAACCGCTGCGTGGGATCTTGAATGAGGGAGTTGAAGAAGGGGCGGAGCGCAATCACTACGATCTCGGTGATCTCGTTCCATATCTCGTCTCAAAAAGGCATTTACACGAGGAGAGCGCTGTTTCATGTACTGGACAAGCTGGACAACCCACCCGACTGAACACCTTTGCTATTCATTTTGGGGACGGACATTGAGAAGTATCTTCACACTTCCAAACCAATTGCGGCTTTGAAAGTCCCTAAGATCTGTTGGATCTTATCGCTGTAGAGTTTTGACTGCGCGGGAGAGAGTCGCGCGATGCCCAAGAAAGCGACATATTAAGAACGAGCACTTGCAAGAAGTCGTTCTACTTCACGCATGCTATCGGGAGAAGTGTTGTTCATTCCGAAAAAAGCTCAAAAACGGGAAGGTGACTTCGTCCTGCCTGTACATGTTGACCGCGCACGTGGGATAACGACACATTTGGAACCGAGCGAGTGCAAGGGAGTTAAAGGCTACTGATGTCATCTGGGAAAAGTGTTTATGAAGCCCAAAACGAAACGTAATTCTCAAGTAGCCCGAAACCATTTTCATAAGTTCCAGAGAAAGAAAAACAAACCCGAGCACATCACCATGATCCGCCATACACACCCCATCCTGATCCAGCTCGTCCTGATCGTCTCCTTCGCCGGATGGGCACTCGCGGCCGCATACGGTATCCGAGGTCTCTCCGGAATCGCTGTTTTGATCCCAACAATTTTCGGACCAGGCGTTTCGGGTGAAGCAAACTTTACACAGTCATCGCCCCCCGCACCTGTGATCATATCCGTCTCTGTGTCGGGGTTGCCGCCTGGTTCGGCGCACGGAGTTCACGTCCATGAATTTGGGGTGTGTGCGCTCGATTTCATTCTCCTCTATGTAAATTAATTTCTCGCTTCTTCCTTTTCAATCTCATCGTGTATCGTGATCATGACTGAAGTTGATTTTCCTCAAATGTTTTCACTTTCTATCACAGGACATCTCCGATCCAACAGGCATGGCAGCAGGCGCGCACTTCAATCCCTTCCACCAGCCGCATGGTTGCATCAGAACCGGACCACGACGACACGCTGGTGATATGGGCAACATCGTCGCAGACGGAAATGGTGTCGCCACTGGCACGTTTGCCTCCGAGCTCATGAGTCTCTATCCAGGCGATCCAAAGTCGATTCGTGGGAGGTCATTGCTCGTGCATGAGGGGAGAGATGATTGTGTTTCGGAACCGGCGGGAAATTCGGGGTGAGATGTTTATTTCTTTGCTTTCGCGATATGCTTGTTGCTTTGGTTGAAATGGTTCGAAAGGTTTTGAGGGCGACGGGCTCACGCGTACACGTATTGATTTTTGTCCACTTTTTCCAATTATCAGACGACGTATTGCTCAAGGGGTCATTGGGATTCGCGGTTGAAAAGTGTTGACCATAATGGGAAGGGGAGGAAGTCTCAGTTTGGTTTTTGGATATGTGTGCGTTGGTGTGTCCAAACATGTGGAAATAACTGGAAACAAGCATGTGAGTTGAAGAATCTAATGAAACCCAAGACATGGTGGATATAGAGCGGGATCCTGGTTGCGAAAAGGCTCCTCAAATGGATTATGCATGCCAGTGTATCTACATGATATCAAAAATAAGTTAATGGGATTGTACACGTGATTTGAGAAGAGCGTGCAGACGCAACACCCTCCATCGCCGTCAAATCCTCAAACATCTACAAACTCCACCCTGCCCCCTCACACCTGCTCCTTCTCCGATTTGCCCAATTTCAATGTCTTCCATCGACTTTCCTTCTCCTTTGCCCTCGTTTCTGCAGCGCCATCTTCAGGTGCCGTCGAATCCCTTCGGGCCTTCTCCTTTTCTTTTTCCTTTTGTTTCGGCACCAGTCCCTCGAGTGATGATGTGCATTCGGGACACCGTATGGCTTTCTTTGGTATATCGCGGAAACAGAACGGGCACTCTTTCATTTTTTTGATGGGTCTGCGTCGGAATGCGGCGGTATATGCTATTCAGTTGAGGATATGGAGATGGAAATTCCAGTCAGTGACAGGACATAGAATTCACTGAAAACCAAACACACAGATGAGAGGTTGCATCCAGGTTGCGATCACACCGAAAACTATTCGATATTTTGAAACTCACCTTTGACGACCAAGAAAACAATAGCCGAGATGATCATAAAGTTGATAACAGTCTGCAAAAACGAACCCCAATTCCATGTTACGGCACCAACAGCCTGAGCCTGTTCAATAGTCTTGATCGACTCGCAGAGGGTGCGGTTCTTGCTACACGATATTTCGTCGGGTCCTCGGATGATGACGAATGAGTTTTCCAGTTGTGAACCGGAAACAGCTAGACCGATGATGGGTGTGATGAGGTCTTTTACAAAAGAATTTACTATTGCCGTGAAAGCTGCACCCATAACTATACCGACCTGTTTCCCAAAAAGGAATGAATTTCCATGTGAGTGACCATATCCACCAGGAAGTATGTGCCGTTGTTACGCGTCCACGCCTTATTGCCAGGCCAAAAGAATCCGTAAACTTACCGCCAAATCAACCACATTCCCTCTATCAATAAAGTTCCGAAAGTCCGCGAAAACACTCCCCACAACTTTCACCCCACCCTTCCCAACCTTCTCCACCCCCTTCGCAATTTTCTTTCCAGCGATATACCCCGAGCCGAGTACATCCCCTCTCCTATCGTGTAAGCGTCCATGGTGGTTGGGGTGGTCGTCATCCGAATGTCTTTCGGACCCGGACTGTCGTTCTGATGGTGGAGCAGATTCGGTCTGGTGGGACGGGCGAGGTTCAACTTCAATCTCGTCGTCGTGGATGTCGATTATTTGAATGTGACGTTCGGTGGGGGTATCTGAGGTGTGTGGTTTGGAAGACATGGCCGTTGATTGTCGGCGCTCCGAGTCGGATTGTGGGGAACGGGATGGGGGATATCGGAAAGTTCTCACGCCTGGGTTCACACCCCGCTTTCTTTTGTAACCCCGATTTCTGCATCATGCCAAAAGTAGTATTGGTAGCACACACTTATTTTTGGAATATGTCGCACAACAAAAGTTTTTTGAATCAAAACATAGTGTGTTTTATCCATATTGAAATGTCATCCGCATTGGTCCAGTGGTTAGGATTCCGCGCTTTCACCGCGGCGGCCGGGGTTCGATTCCCCGATGCGGAATGTGGGCCTATCCATAAATGCTTCCTTTTGTCAAAGTGGTCGGTTCGCCAACTGATGGGCTTTTGTGCAAATTATTTTTCCGCAGCTCGTCAAAATCCTGGACAGATCTTTGCCATCCACATTCCCTTCGTGTGGAAATTGACTGACCCAAATCAAGGTTAGTTTACGTAACATGGTCACTACATCAAGTCCGTCAAGTGAAATCAAGACTTTCCTTATCTTTGGAAAAGCCCTCACTAGCAGCCAGGGCAATGTATCGGGAACCTACAGGCCGGGCGGACATCTGGCTTTCGCCCTGTTGCGTCATCGAACATTGCATATATATTATCCTGTAGTCGTTTTGTCTTGTGAATTCAACTCGAAAGTCCGTACCCACCTCCCATCCCACCTCCATCAACTTCGTCTTTCATCCAGTGATGGAATGTGTGATATCTTCATCACTATGGGAGTGTTGAAAGCACGGGTTTTGAAACTTGAAGATCAAGACATGATTTTCCAAAGGGTTACTGACTCAAGACCACCACTGCACATCTGACAACTCTGACAGACACGGTCACCGTGTGATCAGACCTACCTAACCTCCCTTCGCGCAATGTGGAATGAGTTGGAATGCCCTTTCAGTTACTTCACACCGCCTTCCCCACATAATCATTCGGCTATGGACTGGCTATATGGACTGGCTATGGACTTGGCATACCTTACATGTGGCTAGAGGACGAGTTGATCAGCTCCAGTTCGACCTATTGAAGTGCGCGCATCACATGCTGGAAGTAACGTTGGCTGGAAGTCGATTTCAATCTCAGACAAACGCGCGCGTCGCGCGTGCTTTGAAGATCAACAGCCGCCAACCAGGCTGCCAACCCCTGACTCACCGTCTCAACACCAACAAAAATCTTAAACCGGTTGAATTCCAGCCCGGAATCCGCCAATCGTGTGACGTCACAAGCGAATGGTTTTGGGTTTCCCATGTGTCATCAACTCTAAAAAGGAACGGACAACCCAAACCAGCAAAACGCGGCGCCTCTCCTCGGCCTTTGTCAGCTGCTCGCACGTCATTCAAGTCATCCCACCACAACCGCAGGCCACTGTGCAGCTGTGCAGGTGAACCCCATAGATACACCCCCCTCTGTCTCTGTCTCTGTCCCGCCTTGCCTCCATTGGTCCAGCGCCAAATACAAAAACTCCGCTGCTCGATAAAAGAGTTTCCTTCTGTCAAAACCGAAAACGCAAAAGCTTTGTTTCTCGCAACGACATCAATTCACAATGCTTCAAACCGTTGCCGAGGATAAACTCCCCCCCATGCCGCCAAACGGTTCCCCCACCGAAGTCTCCATCGACCAAAAAGACTCAAAAGATGAGCAACGTTCACGCCGGCGATCTCTTTCTGAATTCCTTTTCGGCAACAACCACAACAACCACAACAACAACAACAACCACACCACCAACTCCGACAACTCCCGCCAATCCCGCTGGTCCACTCCCTCCGAACCCCGAAACTCCTCCAACAACCGCGTAAACCTCCCCACCACCGGCTCCCGAATCCGTGATCCCTCCCC
>JADGJF010000606.1:0-17296 GCA_027596845.1 Quaeritorhiza haematococci | reverse complement strand
CCCCATGCCCCATAAACGGCATCATCTCACTACTCATCCTAAAGAACCTAATGCCGTTTCTCTCATTCCACTCAAGCACACGGATGAGATCACGGGTGTTGAGGAGGGCGAGCTGGAGAGCGTGGGAGCGGCCCTTGGTTTGGAGGGTGGCGAGGCGGCAGGTGCGGTTTGTGTAGATGGAGGGGGTATGGTTGCGGAGGTGGAGGTTTAGGCAGGCATAGCCGAGGCGGTTGCTAAATGGAATTGGGGGGGAGGGAGAGAGGAAATGTGTGGAAAGCGATGAGGATATAATGTCATTTGTAAAAAGAACGCATTTGAGAGAGCGTGTGGAGAGGGAGTGGAGGACGGTCATATCTTTCCGTCGATTGGGCATCTACACACACGTACTTGAACGGCCTTTTATCCTTGCTCGCCGTATCCATCAAAACCTTTGAAATTGTTTGAACTTGCTTGAGCTTATCCAGTTTTTGTTACGGATGTCAAATATATGGAAGGTGTATTGCTTTAGTGTGAGGAACGGGATTTTACTGCGAAGCCGAGAAAAACGGAAACATGCACATCGCAAGGACAAGAAGAACTATATATACCTTGCCCGCGAAGAAGTCCCGAGCAGTTGGGCGAGATTCAATTTGAGATTCGATTTGAAATACACTGAAATTCACGTTGTCGTGTGGGCCGCCCACCAAAGTCTCGTGTCCTTTTTTCCTATTCCTTTCCTCTCAAAGACGTACCCCAGAACTTAGTCCGATCAGAGGTTTTTCCGAATGAGATCGATTTGAAATGGTAGGTGACTAGCTGTTGAGGAGTAATCTGGAGACAGAAGGGGAGACAACCAAAAGAAAGACGTAATATCTTAACAGTGCCACCCAGCTTCCGCACCTCTTCTCACCCTTGAAGGAACGTGTACAAACACCTCCTTCTCCTATCCAACCCTTTTCATCTTCGTCCGTCTACTTTGAATGTGCGTGAACAGTTCAAGAATGTCTTTTGCTCGCGGTTGGGGTTGCATGCTATCAAGATGCATACGACAGTTCAAAATCTGTTTCTCAAATAGGAAACTTGCAATTGCAAAGCTTTCTTGGACATCATCTTTTCTCAAACCGTCTTAATTCAAAAATGAATCTCATTTCATTTCATTTCAACCAAACAACAAAGAAAACAAAACACAAGTACATCTCAGCCCAAACAAAAACAAAAGGTTTAACCTAAGCTTGTACATTTATGTACAAAAGAATCTGTCCTTCCCCCTCCCTTCCTGATTTCTAACACATTGATTTCGGTCATCTACCATCCCGACCCAAGACTGGTGATTAAAGCAACACCTCGCTTGATCCAGTGCGACTGGGGTTGGTCGGAAGGTAGTTCGATGGTGAGGACGTAGTTTGTTGAGTGACCCGTGGTGGAGAGTGTGCCTGGATTGTGAAATTGGGTGCAAAGTTTTATCAGATATCAATGAAATTCACCTCATTCGAAGTTCACAAAACAAATGAGATGAAATGAAACTCACCAGCCCGCGTCAAAGTCTTATAAACCGGACAATCATATATCCCCGTCTCCGGTTTCTTCCTATTTGGCTTTGGCAACAACCAAATGACGCTCATCTCCGTATACAGCTCCTTAGCCCTACTCTCCCCAAGCACCCTTCTCACCGAATCCCATCTCGCTCCCTCCAAAAACAATCCCCTAATGTAACACCCATCCGAAGGCCTCACCGCAATCTCCTCCCATCTCAAATCAACAACCCTAAAGTCGAATCCCAGCAAATCAATCGACACGACGTATTTCCGCGCGTAGTTTTGGAGGGTGCCCGTTAGGAACGCTTGGGGGAAGAAGAAGCCCGAGATCCAGAAGACGGTGGGAATGCCTTTGTCGATCCAGGTTTGAATAAATTGGCAACGGGCGACGAGGTCAACGACCCAGGAGGAGAGGGATTTGAGGGATGGGTAGGCTTTGGCGGACCAGGCGGGGGGAACTTGGTTGATAAACAGGGCATTCGCGATTGATTCGAGGGATTCAGACATCACGACGAGACCCTTGAGGGCTTTGAGGACTTCGGCGAGAGTGGAGTGAATAACGACTAGAAGACGGTTATACCGGATAACTTCTTGAACGAGAACGGTTGACATGGATTCTTTGTATTCTTGGGGGTACTTCTTCAAGACTTGGTCGACGGGGAAGGGTCGAGGGACTTTGGAGAGGATGCTGGTGGCTGTTTCGGCGATTTGCTCTTCGCGCGTTTTGCCGGTGCCGGGGCTGGAACTGCCTCCACTCCTTGGCATCAGTGTTAAGAGTGTGTCGAAGAGCGTCATTGTCTCTTTTTGTGCGAAGGTAATGTTGGCGTTGTCGTGCATCGAAAACACCTCGGTTGGTTCATCGATGGGAAGGGACTTGATGTAGTTCCTGTAGCCAGTATACCCCTCTTCCACCGGAATTGATTGATAAACCGGGCCCGCGTACCCCCCACCACTAATAGCCGCCGCCGAAGCAGGTGCGGACGACGACCCAAACGCATACGCATCTTCAAGCACCCTCGGCGTATAGAAATCATCCAAAATGTTCATGATCAGCCTCCGATCCCAATCATCCGTGACTCTCCCCCCGTAATTGATCTCCCCAACCGTGTACTTCAACACTTTAAACGGAATTTCCTTGTACTCGTCCAAAAACATCTTCAGTTGCCGTACACAGATTCGGAGATCCCCCTCGTTGAATTCGTAGGGGATGTTCCAACCGAGGGCACCGAATTTTCTTCGTTCTTGAATGATGGCGTGGAAAAAGCAAAGTGAAAACAAAAGTTTCTTCCATTCCCTTGGTTTAGCCGTACATGAATTGAGGAAATCTTCGTTGAATGTTGCGTACGTCCTCATGAGATTTGCTTTAATCCCATTCGGCGGTTCAATCGTTGTTTTAACCCCGTTTTGGAGGATACTGACGGGAAACTTTGGTGTGGGCATCGACGTCAACCAAAGTCTGAAATCCCGATGCACCTTCTCCGGTTGAATCGCATCAATGATCCTATCCAGCGAAGGCATCCACGACGGACTCAAGTGACAGTTCTGCAGAAGAATCCATAACCCTCTCTCCATTCCTTCTTTGATCAATGCTTCTGCTCGGGGGCCTTGGCCTTGACCCAGTGATACTGAAAGGAGCTTTTTGGTGAAGCGCATTTCTTCGGCGAATTTGTAGAGGGAGCTCGCGGGGTCTGCACCGGGGGATAAAACGAATATGAGGGGGATGGTGGAGTTGCTTTCTTTGTACAGGGCGGATAGGTCAGACGTTTGCGGCTCTATGAACCGATCACCCAGTTGTTCGGCGACAAAGTCTTGGATGGCGGAGGTGCAGCGGTCGGGTCTTAAACACCGTAGGACGAGGATTTTTTGGAAGGATGTGAGGGTTTTGGACCAGGGTCCGGGAAGCATTTCGCGGTGGGGTTGTGGGCTGTCGAATATGGCGCGGTAATCTGCAATGTGGTCTGCGAATGTTTCATCAAATCCGGTAAAAGTTGCGAGCGAGGAAAGAGACTGGATTTCTGTCCATGATGTTTTGGAAAGCCAATCTGGTGCGGGATTTTGAAGACCTTTTTCTTCCGCGGCTGTTCCACCTGTTAAGAGGAACTTCCACTGCGCTGGATCGATTTTGTTTTCGTCCATAAGGATTCGGATGGCGAGCAGGAACGAGAAGAGGAGTTTGTGTTTCTCGAAAAGCGAACGGCAGACGTTGCTGAAGAGTGAGAACGTGAAGCAGTCGTTGATGTTGATGATCCTCTGGTCTACGTCATCCGATTTCTCTGACGCCCCAATAGCTGAGACGAACAAATTCATGAACCATCCAAGCGAGTACTGATACATTGGATCAATATTCGCAAGTTCCGTGATGCAGAAGAACAAAATCCGCGTCCGAATGGCAACGGGCGCGTACTTGTTCCTGGTAAAATCAATATCCCGCTCCGTCTTCTCCGCAGCTGCAACTTTTGTCTGAATCTCTTCTGATGTTTCTTTCGATGCTGCGAGAGTCTCGATTAATCGCTCGTCATCAACGGGACTACCTTGCACTGAGGAAAGGAGATGAAGGATCTTGTCTTCCAAGTCTTTGAGTTCCCGTTTCATTTGGGCGTTGTTCACCATTAGTTGGGTTTTGGCTTCAGAGAGGTCGGGACGTTCGTTTGCTACTACGATGGCGAGGAGTTGGTCTTCTAGACCGCTGGGGGCTAGTGTGAAATTCACGAGGGTGACGGTTGCGGATGTCTCGGGTGAATAGGACGGATTCGGGAGTTTTGTTGTCATATAGAATCGGAAGTCTTCGTGGTATGGTAGGATACTATCCCCGACTTTAATGACTGTGTTGCCGCCCTGCTTGAATGTTTGCCGGAGAAGAACAGGCTCCAAGGCGGGGTCGAGTTTTTCTCCAATGTTTTCGAGAAGTACGGGTTTCCCGAACCGAATCGCGTTCTCGAGTGTACGGAGGAAGTCCTTATCCGTCAATTTGATAATATCCATCCCGTTTTCCTTCTCCATATTCCGCACCCACTTGTTCGCCTGTCCCTGCGGATCAATAAAAATGGGCCACCGTCTTGAATGTTTGACAATGAGGGCGTTGTCTCTTGAGAGTGAGTCTTTGGGTAAACCGTGCAACTCCCACTCACGTAACTTGACTTGATCACCCAAAGTTTCCCAGAGGCACACGTTTTCGGAGTGAGGGATCTTCCAGCGCAGGAGACTCCCCGTCCACTCTTTCATGAGTTTGGATCGGTACTCTGCGGTGAATGCTCCGAAATAGGCGATAGCACCCCCAGCGAGCAATGTATCGCCCACCACATTCATCAACTTGTTATCAAAGTCCTCAACCGCCATGGCCCACCTCTGCTTCTCCCCACCCAGCCCTGAGATGAGTTTTCCCGCCCTACTGAGTTTGATGTTGCACTCTTCGACTTTGCGGGAAAGTTCCTCTTTTTTGGCGACGGATTCGGTGTATCGTTTCTCCATTTCCTTGATGTTGTTCTCAGCTTCTTTCATTTTCTTTTTGAGCTCCGAGAGAATTTTCATCGTTGTGTCAAGGGATTCTTGGGCTTCCTGGAGGCGAGCACGCTTGGGAGCAACGGATTTGGAAACCCAGTAATACTTCTCCATGGCCCTCACCCACTGACACATTGACGTCGCCGCTTTCGATACACGAGATATAACGCTCACTTGGAATTCGGGGGAGTCGATGTAAGGTTTGATTTTGAGAACGGTCGATTCGGAAATATTGTCTTTATCAAAGTTTAGCAGGGAATCCAAGAACTTTTGTGGGTCGGCAAGCAACGCCCTTCCAGGTTCCCAATAATCCTCAATTTTCTTCCCCGGCTTATCACCATCGATTTTTTTGGGTTTGACGCCCTTCATGATACAGACTGCTTCCATGACGAGTTTGACACCCTCGGGGGGTCGTTGCATACTACGAACTTCGATGATGTTGTCTTTGGAGAGGTTGTTGAGTGATTGAACGGCTGCTTCGAGAGCTGGTAGGGCTTCATCCAAGTCTCGCTTGGCGTCGTCTGCGATCGCTTTCGTTTCTTCAGCCTTTTTGGCAGCAGCTTGCTCTTCAACCATCACATGTTCCTTGATCTCCTCTGCCTTCACTTTATCAACCGCGATTTTCTTCATCGTGTACTCCGTCTCCTGAGAAGTCTGTAAAAGCATCGGTTGCATCGCTTCAAGCTCCTCTTGTAAGATCTCGACCTCTTTTGTGGAGTTGAGGAGTTTTTCGAGACCCGTGGAGGTGCGTTTTCGGAGAGCGAGAAATTCGGCGCGTTTTTTATCGAGAAGGGATTTGTAGAGATTGAGCATTTCGAGGTAGGATTTTGGGGTGACGTAGTTTGTGCGGTTGAGCTCGGCTTTGTATTGGACGCAGCGTTCGCGGACTGATTCGTGCATTTGGACGCAGAGGTTGACAATGCCACCGATTACTTGGTCTGAGCCGATATCAGGGACATCTGTATGTGAATGGAATTGAAGAGAAGGGAACAGAAGATTAGGTTATAAGATGTTGACTCAACTGGGCATCACTAAGCAAAAAAACAGAATACATCCGCGGCTGTGAACATTAGAAATGGACATACTGTATACATACCAGAAAGTGAGTTTATCGCGACCGACTTCAACGCCTCTTGCGGCCACGTCGAAAACCAATCAATAGTACAACAATTCACCAACGACGGGAACATCCTCAACCGATTCCTAAACGCCTCTCCAATCGGGCTCATACACAATATCAAATGCAAATTCAGCCGCACCTGCGCGACATACAACGAAAACAAACTCTCCTTTGTCGGAATCAATCCCATATCCAACGCGACGGGCCTCATTGCATTCAAGATTCGGTCTGTCTCATCGGAAGTGTAGATGTTGGGGACATCCCCGCCGTTGAGAATATTGTTGATATCTTCTAGACATGCTTCGGAGAAGATTTGTGTATCGCAGAAGAGGAAGACAATGGGTTTGGCTTCGAGTCCGGCGCTGAAAAGAACTTTTTTGAGATCTTCGCGCCACTCGTTCAGGCCGTAGCTTTTGCTGACCTCAATTTGGAAGAGTTCGTATTCTTCCATGAAGGTTGCGAGGCGGGAGAGAGATTGCCTTCCTGATCCGCCGACGCCAAGGAGGAGAGCGTGGCCCCCGGGTTGTCGAATGATACGACAAACCCTTGAGACGTGTTCGATTGCGTCGAGGAACATTACGAGTTTCATGGGAGACGTTGTGGTAGAGTTGTAATCATCCAAATACTCCTCTGTCAATTTTACGAGCTTCCTGAGGTCTTTGGCTTCCGTATATACCTTTGGATCTGCACCCGGTGTCATGTAGTCACCGTAAATGAGTGGTTCGATTGTGACGACTTCCTCCCAGCTTACTTTAAGTTGTTCTGTCATGGTGCTTTTGATCATGTTGGAGAACCATGACTTGTCTTGCTGGTCTACCAACCGATCCTGGAACACACGCATGCATTCGTGGACCCATAACCGCACAATATCCGTCTCCGCCGTCACAGTTTTCATATCCGCAGACAAAAGTCCCTGAATCACTTTGGACAAATCACGCAAGTTGAAGGTGTAGTGCGATTTTGCGGGCGTGGGGAGGAGTTCCGCCCTGATTGTGTTGTAAATTAAGACGGAGGCCTTCACAATACCCGCTGTGCGGCGTTGGATTTCCGCAGGGAATTTGGTGAGGAATGACCCGAGAATGGTTGTGAAGATCCGCGTTAAGGAAGGGTCGTCCATCTCAACAAAAGAGAGGAGGTTGAAGTGTCGTGTGAATCGTTGTGTGACGGGGTTTCTCCCACCACCTGGAGGTCCCATGGCAGACACAAAGCCGATATCAACAATCTCCATGAACTTCCCTACATTCTTCCGGTCGTACCACCCACCGAAATCCATCCACTGTCGTAACAACTCAATCGGTGGTTGCGCGTTGCAAATATCCAAACTCGGCATATTCAAATCATCGATGAAGACAATGAACCTTTTTCCGACGGGAGGTCCAAACACACCTTTCCTGCGTTTTTCCATCTTCGAGTCTAGCATGTCCTGTGTCTGGTTCGCCGATGTGCGTGCCGAAAAACTGAATGTGATGGGAGTGAATTTGGGGTCCATCCCGTTCATGATCTTGTCGTGAATGGTGACAGATTTACCCGTCCCCGTCGGACCAGTACACAAAACATGGTAGTTGTTCTGCAGAAGGAGATGCAACAAGTGGGCATTACGCACGGTATCAATGGTGGGAACAATGACTTCAGAACCTTTTTGGTTGGCGTTATTAAATTCGGGCGCCATGGTCATCCAGTTATCCCATGTTTTTGTTTCGTGTTTGAAGACGTAGTCGTATACCAGGCCTTCGTTCGGGATCGGAATGGCGGGTTTGCGGGTTGACATTTTTTGACGGAGCCAGACGTCGAATTTACGTCGGCCTTCGTTGTCGGAGGTGGCACCGATGGACCATATCATTGAGAAAAGGAATAGGGGCTCTAGACATTCCCCAAACAACGCGGCAGAAGGGGCGTTGCCTTCGTTGTCATCAGACGTTAAGAATGGTTTGAGCAGGCATGACATTATGCGCATCAGACTGTGCACCAAATTGCCGTTCGTGGTTGGTACAGCTTCTTTAACTTCTTTGCGTAGGAACTCGAGCGAGGACTCCACATAAAAGTCAAAGAGCGGCTGCAATGTACTCGCGAATGCCGGTACGTATTCGCGTTTCAAGAGCGACTCTTGCCTGGCTACCCACGACTTGATGAGTGGGTTTAATCCAAGTGCACCAGGCTCAATGTAAATCATACCACACCGCGAAACCGTGGCCGGGGACGCGAAAGCCAAATTCTCCACCTCAAACACCATCCGCTGCGTTGGTGTCATTTTGATAATCTCACCACTACTCAAACAGAGCTTCTTGTTGTCATCCAATAAGGTGTTCATGCTTTCAACCCAAACTGCATCAACGGGTCCGTCGAAAACGTACCATTTGCTGTCGGGGGTCGTATCGTCTACACCCTCCCTCATCAGGTTGGATAGAATCCCATCAGTCCATTCGTGGGTTTGGAGATCGAACTCACCATAGAGTTGACCCATAGTGATGGATTTCGGGTTCATCGTGCTGACTCTGACTTTCTCAAAGGTGCTGCCGTTGGGTGCACGTCGCCCTTGGAGTGCGGAGATTGCTTTTGACAGTACGTTTAAACAGCATGTTTTCCCACCGCCTGTCGGACCGACTAACATGAGACCGTGACGCACAATGGTCGTTTCGTACAGCTGAATGCACTTGTTGATGAAGTTGTCCTGCGGCTGAAGTCCGAGCTTTTCGCACACAGTCTTGAGAGACTCCAACAAATCCCCGTAATCAATTTTGGGCTGCTCCACACCTGGGAACAGGTCAGAAATGATACCGTTGAAGAGCGGCACATCATCCGCCAAGAATTTCGGCAGATTGGTATCACAGAGAGCCCGCAGAACAATCAAATCCTCCTGCGTGCTCGGTTCGTTTCGCTTCAGATTGCCCGCACTTGAGATGACTGTCTTGACAGCCCTCATACCAAAATCGTAGTGATCCTGTGAAGAGAGTTGCTCGGATGAAAGCTTGAAGGTTGCCACCATCTTTTCCGCAAGCACCCGTGCATTTGAAAACCCGAACGAGAACAAACTGATTTCGGCGATCATGGCGTAGTTCGGAATCATCATAGCAACAGGACGGAAAAGCGCTTTCAAGTTGTCAGGAAGCTCGGTACGTCCAGCGTAACCAGGGTTCATTGTGATGAAGATGGCGTTGGTGGGGTCAAGTGGGAGTTCAACTCCTTCGAACATGAATTTGGACATGCCAGCGGCGGCGGCTTTTTGGATCGTGGTGATTTGCTGAGCGATGACAGAAAGCACCTCAATATCGATACGGTTGAATTCGTCGAAACATGCCCATGCACCGGATGAGGCCAAACCTTTGAAGAACTTCGCCATGGCGAGGTAGTCCAACTGGTCAGAACAGTTGAAGACCACACACTGTTTCGCTAGCGCTTTGGCAAGGTCTTTCACGGTTTCAGTCTTACCAGTACCAGCTGGTCCAGCCGGTGCACCACCCATGCCCAAATGCATGGCGCCCGTCAGTGTCAGATAGCAACGGTCTGTAAGGGGTGTGATAACAAGACGACCAGTGTTGCCAAGGTACTCATATCCGTACTTGAAGTTGGCATTCACGATCTTCACCCGCAAGTCACCATCTTCCCAGTAGTATCTCAACTGACTGATCCACTCAAAATCGTTTTCACCTGTCACGCCGGAATCAAGGAGTTTCTTCACGACGTCACGGGCATGCACGTCGATGACGATGAGGTCTCCAAGGACCAAGCGGTTTAAGAATGGAAGATCCCCACGGACGAGGTTCACCAACCCTTGAAGCTGTGCAAGTAACCGTTGGTACAGAGCCTTGAGCCCTGCCTGTCCCGTCTTGAGCGCCTCGGTAACCTCCTTGGTCCAATATGTTTGACTAACAGACAAGACGACCTGTCCTGGCCAATCAAGGACCCACTCTGTGCGCGGTTTGAGTGGATAATGAGCAAGGCCCTCCATAATAATCTTCTTAACACTTTTCCGCATTTGGTCCTCGACTTTGAGTAACCATTCTTCGACGGCTCCTTTCGGATAGAACGGTTCCGAAATTGGGATTTTCTCCCCTTCTGCGGAGAACATGGCCGTGATTTCGCGGTCTTTTTGGAACTCGAGGGATGCGACGTTTTCGAAACACTTCCGAAGATGAGGCTGCACGGCCGTGGGATCCTTTGTCTGCGATAGGATTTGCAGTAACTCGTCGTCGGAAAGGAAGAAAAAACGCGGGAATGCGATGCGTTTGCTTTCGAGGTATGCGGAAAGACCCTTGGATACCAGCTCGAGGAGCTTGTTGCACTCCCGGAACGAATCCAAAAGTTTGTAGTCTGCACAGAAATCGACCACGCCAGGTTTCGCCTTCGCCTGAGACATGATACGCCTCCACGTGCGGTCCATGGTCGTAAACCGTTTGCTTTCTACAGGAAGCTGCGTCGTGATATCTTCTGAACTGAAAATAGGTTCGAGGTACAGCCACGACTTCTGACACAGCATCCACGCATCCAAAACTTCCTGAACAGTGCGGAGCTTCGATTCCCAAAGCGCGATACGTTCTGCAAACGGCTTTTTGAATGGAGAGAAGCTCATCGATTGTGTCATAACAATGTGGTCATCCAAAAGTCGCAACACTTCGTCCGAAGCCCTCATGATGAACGTTCCAGAGTCCTTGTACGGAAGAATGTCCAACGCGATGTTCTTCCATTCGGTGTCCATCTTGTCTAGAGCAGCTTCTATGGAATACTCTTTCGCGGCAACATCGCTCACTTTGGTAATGCTGTCGACACGATCCAAGAGGTTCATATCCAACAGATTTGTGAGCGTGAACTCGCTATTGGGATGGATGTCGATTTTGAGTTCCTCTGAGATTCGGTCCCAGTGTCTGTCGCGCATGCCGGGGTTCCGAAGTGCTTGAATGAGAGGCAGATTCGGTTTAAAGGCGTCCATCTCTTCCTTCACCTGGTTCGCGACAGCAAGACACCCAGGAATCTGTTTGAAATGTTTGACCGACTTGAAAATGTTCCTCCAAGCGTTCATCAAGTTCTTCTCCACATCTTCGGCGTTGAGGTCCAAGAAGGGACCGTGGAGCCAAGAAGCCTTCCACTTGAACCAGTCACTCGCAGTAAGCCACAAGCTCTTGTAAGGTTCAAAGTCCTTCACATGCTGTTGCAGCTCATCGTAATGCGTGACTTCCATGTTGAAAAGCCGCTCTCGAGAGTTAAACAACGCAGCAAGGTTCTGACATTCCTTGAGCTCCATGGATACTTTGTGAACCTCCGCGACAATCTCCCCAATGCGATCGAGGTCTGTGTGCTTCGAGAACTCGTAGATGATGACACCCAGTTGGTTGATACGTTCCTTGAAGACTTCTTGGTCCGATACGAGGTTACGCAGGAACGCAGCTTCGTCGACCTCCAGCGCTGCCTCTGCGGCCTTCACTGACTCCTCAATACGCAGTGGCCAAGCAATTGCGTTCCATCGGGCCCTAAAGTCCTCATTCGACTGCTCGTACTTGTACTTCTCGAGAATCTCGTAGTTTTGGAGCATCTCCTGAATGCGTAGGTTCTGTTCTTTGATAGTGTCAGGTATGGTCTTGATGTACTCCCGGAGTTCCGTAAGCTCCTCTATTTTCACGGGACGTTCTTTGAGTCGTGACATAGTTTGACCGAACACGTTCGAGATTGAGGTAGCCATCTTTGAGACCTTTCTCGACAGGATATCCAAAACAACTTTCGAGAGATCCTTCCTCATGGCGGTGCGAATGGACTCGCAACCAACCCAGAAAAGCCCCAAGGAGATATGACTCGGGATATCGCGTTCCAAAGCCTCCCACTCCTGGGCGTGTCTCGCAATATCCTTCTCCATCTGTTCCAGACCGTGATCCTCCGCTTCGTAGTCAGCAGCGTACTGAGCAATATCGAGATTCAGGTGTGGCAGGTATTTGTCATATTGACGAACATACGTCTCGAGATAACCCACCGCATCCTTCATCGCCTGCTTAAGTTTCTCACGAAGCTTGACAACAGCAGGTTCTTTTGGATGGGGGGTTTGCAGGAGAGGTTTACTTGCCCAGAACATCTGGTCCAAAACGTACGGCTCGATGTTCGGGAGACCTTCCACAACCGTAAGAGCTTTATCAAACAGAGAGAGAACAATTTGTTCGTAGAGCGCAGGATCGATATTGTAGACGACCTTTCCGTTTCGGAACGTAAGATCAATCTGGAAGAGTGGTCGTCTACTCGTGTTGGAAGACGATGCACCTGTGTTGATGCTTTCGTTGGCTCCCCCAACTAATGCTGCCGCTGGTAATGCTGCCGCGTTTTTCTCGGCGTTGCCGGTGCCGTCGAGAATCCTGACGTCATTCGTCCCAGTCAGGACCACCTTTTGCTGTGCGAGGGAATAGATAAGCTTGAGGTAGTCGTTCAAGGAGTTGAAAACGAGGAACCTGAGGGAATCCTGCATAGTGAATTTGACCATTGTCATGAATTTCCTCAGTTTTGAGATTTTGTAGACCTCGATCTTGGTCTCGTTGATGTTGTACCATCCCTTCCCCACATCCTTCAGGCCGTTTTTGATGATGGTTTTGATCCCATTGATCCATCTAATTTGCGGAATCCAAAAGAAGAAGAGAGTCAGCAGGAGACATCACATCACATCGCATTACTTCACAAGGCGCAAAAGTCGGGGGAAAAACTTACGGATCCTTCAGAATCGCCTTTACATTCTGAAACGACTGCATCTGCATCTGCTCAAACTCATCCAACTTCACAATCTTCGTAATATTCGTCACAAACAGGTTCATAGCCGCCTGTGCATTCGCCCCGCCAGCTCCCCCAGCTGCTGCGCCTGTTGTCGAGATGGCACCGGGCGCCGCGGCTGTAGAAGTAGATGCGGATGTCGTACCAGCACCACTACCACCGTTGGAAATGCGGTCACATTCCACCCGGACTTTAACCCAGGTTTTAACCACCTCAACTTTTGTTAGGGAGGATGAGAATTGGAAGTCGCGAGCATATTTGGGGTAATCGTACTTGGGAAGGACTGCCGTGGCCAGTCTTGAGGAAGAAGGGGTTTGGAGAAGAGGTAGGCAGCGTTCATTAGGATAATGTCGTATGTATTGAAAAGAGCAGGCAGCTTCTTTTCCCTCAGGTTACTTCCAGAAAGAACTTACGAGGGTACTGGTCGAGTAGGCTCAACTTCTGGCAATGCCAATGCGTAGAATAGACCTTTATTCCCCGGTTTCCGGACCTGGGATAGCAAGCACCCGTCAACAGCAAGTCTTAGCAAGTCAGGCAAATGAACCAAAAAAACCAAATCCTCCTTGAAAAACATATCTTACCTCAATGTCAAACAAGACTTTATTCATCGCCCGTGCATGCTCCAGCCTCACTTCATCAAAGATTTCTTGGACCGGCGCGGTTTTGAGCAAATCCTCAAATCGACGTTTTTGAAGGGATTTGTATTGCTGGTTGAGTGATCAACAATTCAGATGTGTGAGGTTAACGCAGGTCGGGTGAAAGTCATTCTCGGTAAGGAAAAGTGGACGCGAAGGAAAGAACTTGTGCTTACCGTTCCTTTGGACAGAGTGATAAGGAGTGAAGACAATGTCGCCATGTCAATGATGCGTTTCAGTTGATCTTCGGGCATGTACGACGATGGAAGGGTTGGCATGGAGTCGATGTAGAAATTGTAGCACTGCTCGGGTCACGATATCGTGGTGAAATAAAATGTTAGGAATCAAAATTGGTGAAAGACAGTGAGGAAAATAAGAATCAGGAGTCATCATGATTTTAGCAAAGCCCCTCACCAGATTGATAACGGTATCCGCTCTCAACTTGTAGGCTGCAGCGACTCGGTCGGCGAAGTTCAGCGGGTCTTCAGCCAGGAACATCACATGAATCCTGTTCAAAGTTAAAGAGGCAAATCTCAAGAATCAATAGCTAGATCCTCCAATACACGGTGCTGATGGCACGTGAAAGATCACCTTCAATGAATGTGCCGTCGAATCACTCACCTCGGAAGCCAATATTCTTTCTTATCCTTCTCACCGCGCTTCAGCAACAAACTCTGGTTACTCCCATCCTTTCCCTCAACTCCCTCGCCCTCAGCCATTTCTACATCGTTACCTCCCTCCTGCGCATCCGCATTACTTCCTTCATCACTTTCATTGCCCTCATCTTCTGACATCTGCTCCTCTTCCTCATCCTCGTCCGGAAAACTCCTATCATAACTCCACCCATCCTTCTTTTGCCACATAACCCTCCACCTCTGAGTACTCTCATCATACGCCATCACAAGACAGTTCTTCCAAGTCCTGGAATCCGGGTGCAACGCCTTGGCAGGAACAGGAACCGTGGCGAGGTGGATCTTACCACCCAACGGTGCAACCGTCGAGAGGATTGATGACTCTGTTGTCGCCGCGTTGTTGACCCCCAACCGTGTTTGGAGTCCGTCAGTTAAAGTGATAGGGACGATTTGTGTGTTGTTGGGTTTTGGGGCTTGGATCGAATCGGGGTTGGAGACCATGTTCAACCAGTCTGAGATGGTCCGACCGTCGTATTCTGTGTTGTCGAATACTTCGAGAGGAGCAAAGGTTTCGAGGGGAGAGAATAGGATGTCATCTTTCTTTGCAGTGTCGGTGTTGTCGGTGTCATCGCTGCTTTGATTAGGCGCTTCCATTGTTGTGGACGGGCTGACATCCATAGCATCTCCGTCTACATCCCTCTCAACCTTCTCACCACCATTCTCTGCTTCAACAGGTTGCATAACAATATCATTGTCGAATGTCCGCTGCACCTGTTGCCCATCAGCATTCAACTCGCCTCCTTTCGCCACCGCAGCCGCAGCCGCAGCCGCCTCCTCCCTCGCTTTCGCCGCCCTCCTCGCGTCTCTCTCAGCCATCATCTCCCGAATCTTCCGCCTCGCCACCCCAATAACCTCCAAGATCAAATCGTTATGTTCTTGGTACTCATGCAATCTGTCCATAATATGCTGTGCAAGTTCCGAAGCATTGTCGGCATATTGGCGTTTACGACGTTCGATCTCGACTCTGCGGGGTGTTTGGCCTGGTTGGGGTTCGTAGGGGAGGTATACTTTGGGTTCTAAGGCTTTGCGAAAGTCGAGACGTTGGGAGGTTTGGGAGTCGCCCTGCTGCTCGGCGATGGGTTCAACTCCTCCTGAGCCGGTGAGAGTGGTTGTCTCCATCGGCAATTCCGAATCAAACCCGACATCTGCCACTGAAAATCTTTCGGAGAGTGCTCGCTTATCGCTTTTGGCACTTCCAGCACCTGAGCGCACTGCAGCAGAACTCGGTCGTCCGTTCGGAGCAACATCTTCGGTATCCAATACGTTCTTGGTACCAGCACCACCTTCTGCATCATCCATTTTCACATCCTCGGGTTCCTCCCCTAAGGTAACGCGCGACCCAGCACTCACAGTCTTGCGAAACAGCCCCGACGTCGGTTGCTTTAATATCGTAGGCGGCCCGGTCTTCACATGAAACATCGACTCCGTTTTGTTCAACCGCGGTCTTTTGAATGATTTTATGCGCGGGAAACTAGAGGCGGGTGTAGAGAGTGGGGGTTGCACCACCGCGTCTTGGTTGATTGGGATCGCACTTCCTGATTGAAGCAACGATGACGGCGCATTTGGAAGCGAATTGCCATCGATATTATCGGCAGCGGCGGGGATAACAAGCGCATGACCTCCCAAAACATCATCATCCCCACCACGCGATACCTTCTGCTGTTCCCCGTCAGTCAAAGCAGTCGACCACATTGCTGCAGCCCTTACAGTAAGAGCCTCAGACCCAGCAGGCGGCCGCCTGGCGATCATATGCCCCCCATTTCTCTTCCGATCCTCCTCACTCGTATAAACGATATACTCTGAAAAAATTCCCTTCCTTGTCGTGACTGTTGGCGCGTCTGGGGGTGCAAAATTGGTGGGATCGGGTTTTTTGGAGTGGTGTTTTGCGCGGCGGGATTGTTGGGATTGGTTGAGGGAGTCGGAGCTGTCGGTGACGGTTTTGGGTATGGTGCTGTTCGTGTTGGTGTCGGGTTGTGTGTTGGTGGTGGTTGGTTGATTTTGATCGGTTGTGCCGAAGAGAAGGGGTTGGGGACGATCAGCGAGGATGGTGGATGGGTTGAGGTTGAGAGGGAGGTGGTTCACGCGGGGGTGGTACTTTCCCGCCATGGTTTACTTCCTCCCTTTGCTGTTTATGTGTTGTATAGAGTCTGGGTATTGTGATCTTGTCGAAAAAAATCGCGGAGAATTAGTTGGTTTGATTGCACAGCAGAACTAGGACTGAAAGTCGAACTGCATTCAATCAAGCCGTGTGTCACTCAGTCCCACCTTGTCGCACAGTCACTTGCAGATCGCCATCCCAACACACCGCGTGCCCTCCAACCGAGCTGCTAGTCGGGGCTAAACCACATTCAAAGACGAAATCGGGGATGGAAATCATTGAACATGGGCTTTTTAGATGCTAGTTATAGGTAATAAACATATTCGCCCCACAGCCCATTCCCATCCTCATCATCATGGCGATCATAACCTTTGAATCTTCCATAGCCTCAGTAATGACCAAATCTTGCTTTCACCCAACTGGGTTCTCAATGAGTGACCCGGACTCCTTACCCTTTGCTCAATACGGAGACAAGCAAAAAAGTGGAAGTCCTTACCCTTTGCTCAATACACCCATCGACAACTGTAAACACGTAGCTATGGTTTTGTCGACCACTTGAAAGTTCACCCATAGACATCCCCTCTCTCGAACCACAAAACTTACTAAAAGGGCTTCGCCAGTGGCCACCGCACCCAGACTTCCCATCAACCCTCTCCGTGCTCCACCAGCACGCATTAGAACTCACTACCCCTGATACTCGCATCTTCCATCCTCGTGTTAACATGTTCACATTCACACCTGACTTCCGTACACTTACACTTTCGGGCTGTGCCTTTCCATCCATACCCTCCATTTCCACGTCCCCAACTCCAGATTACAAGGTTCTTCATTTATTACCAAAACCGTCTCACTCTCTTCATTCCTACAGTAAAACTAATCGGAGGCCGGGTGGTCGTCTATAGAAAAAAGGCCAAGCAAAAAACCAAAAGTACCACCCGTTCGAACAAACGGGGGGGGGGATGGGAGGAGAGTATGTGTAGGAAAGCAGCGGGTGGGGATGAAAG
>JADGJF010000605.1:0-17316 GCA_027596845.1 Quaeritorhiza haematococci | reverse complement strand
GGGAAGTCGGGCGGGGTGGGGGACGAAGGGAAGACTGAGAGAGAGAATTCAATGCGGATTGGGTAGCGCGCGAAGAAAGGGAGGACTCAATGGACTGAAAGCTCAGGTGAGGAAACTCCTATTCTTTCTTTCCCTTTGAGATCTCGAAACAATAGTGGAAAGGCGAAAGCATTGGTGAAGCATTAGACAGAAAAACGACGAAGGATTCATATCTTCATGTGCCAAATCCAAGTTGTGTTTGAATCTATCGTTCTAATGAAGTACATTGAATGAGACTCGCGTAAGTATCCGTCTATCTTGTTTCTACATAAAATCCCATCCCATTCGTTCATTCCTTCAACTATAGCCTTCATACTTCAGTGGTGGTGACCAGATCGTTCGTAAAGTGTCATCACCAGCCTCGACCTCCCTTCATCACGCTTTTGGAAGTGTCGCTGCTGACCGTGTTGGCGGTGGCCTCCCGTCCATTATCCATTGACCTTTCGGTCTTTCTAAACTGCACGGGGTTCAACGTGCCAGATGTTGTTCACCCCCCCATTGACGGTGGCGATGGCGGCGGGATTCGGTAGTCAACTCATCATCAGTAGGCGCGTGTCCACTCACATCTTATCACTAATATCTGACTAATATCTATGTATCAACTTTCGACCAACTTTCAGATGCTGCAAGACTTTAGCAGGCAGATTTGAGATTTGATGACATATGATTTCGAAAACTGATCATGGTGTCTATGGTAACGTTTATTGGTTCTACGATTATTATATGGTAAATAAGCCAACTGTAGTTTAAATCTATTCGAATCTATACCTACTTATCGATATATTGAAAACCATAAAAGATTATTGTAAATTAACCACTATCACGCAACCCCCAAACCAGCATCGCACTCAGTGGTGGCCCTTCTCCTTCTTGTACTTCTTCCCCATTTTCTTTTGCTCCTTCTTGTGCTCCTTCTCTTCCTTCTTCCCATCTCCAGCTGTGGATTTCTAGTGCGTACCGAAGTGCATATTAACAAGGAATTATTTGAGCAAACTAATGAATAAACCAACAGCCCGACCAACACCGCTTCAGGTTTTCGTTAGTTTTTTTATTCTTGCTCTACTTTGATCTATCAGAGAATATAAATATTAGATACTCCTCGCCGGATAACCAATCTTTCTCCCTTCTCTAAGTATTATAGCTAAATCTAGAACTATAGTAAACAACATAAATATCAACCCAGCCGCTTAGTCCGAGTCCGAGTCGTGACCCTTCTTGTACTTCTTCTCAATCTTCTTCTGTTCCTTCTTGTGCTCCTTCTCTTCCTTCTTGTGGCGGTTTCCGCCCCCGCCACCCCTCCTGTGGATGCGTTGGCCATGTTGACGGTGAGTACCCTTACCCCACTGCCGCTGGCGGTGACCGTGAGACTCTGTAATGAATTCGTCATCACCAGCTTCGACCTCTGCGACGGCAGATTCCGCTCCGTCGTCACGCTTTTGGAAGTGTCGCTGCTGACCGTGTTGGCGGTGGCCTCCCTTACCCCACTGGCGCTGGCGGTGACCGTGGGATTCCGTAGTGAACTCGTCATCAGCAGCTTCAAGTTCAGGGCCGTCGTCGCGTTTCTGCAGCTGTTCGCCATTGGATTCATTGGTTTCGTTTGATTCGGTCCAGATTTCTCCGTCATCCCATTCCGCGTCGGAGTCAAAATCGTCGTGATCGCGCTTTTGTAAGTGGTGGAATTGCTGTCCATGGCCATGCTGACCGTGGAACCCGCCCTGTTGACCGTGCGGGCGGACATGCTGGCCATGTTGGCCGTGGAAACCGTGGCCGGGGCGGAGAATCACCTTGCCAGATTGACCATGCATGCCGTGAGCTTCCGTTGTGAATTCATCGGTGCCGTTGTCGGAGGAAATGACGACTTCGGGGTCCGCATCTTCACGCTTGAACTTGTGGAAGTGTTGTCGCTGAGACCATTGGCCGTGCTGGCGGTGGCCGGAGTATTTGCCGACTTGGCCGTGTTGGCGGTGGCCGCCGTGGGGGACAGCGAAGGCGTTGACACCGGCGGCGGCGAGGAAGAGGGCGATGATGGCGAGGCGCATGGTGTATTCTAAATGAGAGCTTGGGATAGTATTTCTAAACTTCCTTATGTTCTGACTGGTTTATCGAATTCTATGGCGCTGCTGTGGTGATGTCGGGAACACCGTTGAGCGCATCGGACTTATATAATCAACAGCTCAACTCGATATTTCCACGTTTTTGCGAGGAAACCCCGCCATATGGTGCCATTTAGTGTATGCTGATTTTGAAAAACACGCATTTCTTGGAAATAATTGCAGATTTTCCAAAGAGCGACTTGTGTAACCGATTTTCAGAATTTCAAATTTCGAATTTTGCAAAACCGTTCAAGTGTGGTTGAAATGGAAGAATGTGAGGGTTATAGAAAATGTCTTTCGCAGCTTCCTTACCAGCATGTCGAAGTCAGGAAGCAACTATGCTCGCAAAATAATCACAGATGGACTCGGATGTCAGTCTATTCTTCTATTAGGAATGAATATACACCCGCAAAGTACTTGCAGGTCCCATAAAATGTTGCCCGAATTCGGGTCAGAGCGCCGCCTGGTAGGCGAGCAACACGTTCCATTCCAAATTCAATTTTCCAAACCTTTGAGAACGGATCACATTTGTACTTTTGAAGCATTTTTTGGTTTTACGCCCAAGTCCACTGGAGTACACTTCCGCTTCGACAGACTGATCTCCCATTCCGACTCTGGACTTGCCTCGTCTAGCTCTTTCAATCATCCAATGCTCTTTTATGTTATCAATGTTGGAATCACGCAACACCTAAGTGAATGGGAAGCGGGCCGTGATCAAAACTTGAAATAATTGATGGTTGGGACAGGGGATTATCAGGTGTTCATTGTGACATTTTATTTGTTCTAGCATTGTATTAGTAAGTAAGTAAGCTATAGTTTCTATTCGATCTATGTTATATTAGTAAAACCCAAAATTACCCATTACCACAAACCCCCCCCCAACCAGAGTCCATCATAGCACTCAGTGGTGGCCCTTCTCCTTCTTGTACTTTTTCTCAATCTTCTTTTGCTCCTTCTTGTGCTCCTTCTCTTCCTTCTTGTGACGGTTTCCGCCGCGGCCACCCCTCCTGTGGATGCGTTGGCCGTGTTGACGGTGAGTACCCTTACCCCACTGCCGCTGGCGCTGACCGTGAGACTCTGTAGTAAACTCCTCATCACCAGCTTCGACCTCCGCGACGGCAGATTCCGCTCCGTCGTCACGCTTTTGGAAGTGGCGCTGCTGACCGTGTTGGCGGTGGCCTCCCTTACCCCATTGTCGCTGACGGTGACCGTGAGACTCTGTAATGAATTCGTCATCACCAGCTTCGACCTCTGCGACGGCAGATTCCGCTCCGTCGTCACGTTTCTGGAAGTGGCGCTGCTGACCGTGTTGGCGGTGGCCTCCCTTACCCCACTGGCGCTGGCGGTGACCGTGAGATTCCGTAGTGAACTCGTCATCAGCAGATTCAAGTTCAGGGCCGTCGTCCCGTTTCTGCAGCTGTTCGCCGATGGATTCATTGGATTCATTGGATTCGGTCCAGAATTCTCCGTCATCCCATTCCCCGTCGGAGTCAAAATCGTCGTGATCGCGCTTTTGGAAGTGGTGGGATTGCTGTCCATGGCCATGCTGACCGTGGAATCCGCCCTGCTGACCGTGCTGACCGTGCGGGTGGAGGTGCTGTCCATGTTGGCCGTGGAAACCGTGGCCGGGGCGGAGAATCACCTTGCCGGATTGACCGTGCATTCCGTGGGCCTCCGTTGTGAATTCATCGGTGCCATTGTCGGAGGCAATGACGACTTCGGGGTCCGCATCTTCACGCTTGAACTTGTGGAAGTGTTGTCGCTGAGACCATTGACCGTGCTGGCGGTGTCCGGAGTACTTGCCGACTTGGCCGTGTTGGCGGTGACCACCGTGGGGGACAGCGAAGGCGTTGACACCGGCGGCGGCGAGGAAGAGGGCGATGATAGCGAGGCGCATGATGAATTCGAAAATCTATCAAGTAGTGTATTTAGGTGAGTAAATTCTTTTTCTATTCAAGCCGTCTAATGTCAGACTTCTGTATATGTTTTATGTTGTTGTATTTGATTTGGATCTATTACTTGCGGATCGTTTTTATGTGATGGACATCCTGATGACAGGCATCTGGCCAGCATCTGGCAGAGCTTTTGGAATCAAATCCACGTTACTTACAACTAGGTACTTACAACCATTTTCGAATTCAGCTGCAAAAAAGACGGGAACTGCATTTTGGAAAAAAACGGAAGAAAAATTGCCAACGCGCCCAAACTACACACACACAAAATCCACCAAAAACGAAGTTGGTCAGGTATGGGTTATGGAAAGACATGATTTTTACTCTGGGGCTATTTTTCAAAATCGCCAAGAGACCACCTTGAGAGACTACAGTAAATGCATTTTCCGGTCGAAACGCACGTGCCCGAAGTGTCACACCCCCACGGCTGGCCCACGTATTCGAAAATTCACGATCTGTTACGGGGAGCGTCACTCAACACTCTGCTCAACAATTCATACTCTGACTCGAATCCGCAAACCAAGCTTCAGCTGCGAATCCCACGCAAATACAACGCCCTCTTCATCTGGATCTGGCTCACTTTCCCCTTTTCGATACCTTTCCAGCGCCTCCTTCGCCATCGCAATGGCTTCCATCGCATCCCACCTGGGTTCGACATGTCCACATGCCAATACCCACCTCTCCTGGCCTTCCCCATCTCCATCCGTGGCGCTCACCCCACCATGATCCTTCAACCACACCTCAATCTTCTCGACGCTCTTCGCATACTCATCTACATCCGCCCCTGGACATGTCAAATCGACAGGAGTCCACGGATGGAAATGGTCTCCAACAAACAAGACGTTCAATTCCGTATCTCCAAGGGTGATTCCGTCCGGGGTGTGACCCGGCGTGTGAATAACGTGGAGGTTGGAGGGGGAAGGAGTTTGTGTGTGGTCGGGCAGCCATAATGTGACTGGGAGAGGATTTGAAGAGTTGGATGAGTTTGGTGGGGTTGGCGCGAGAGTGTTGGTCGAGGGGAGACCAAAGGAAGGGAATGCGTTGCTAAGGGATAGGGAATAAGTGCGCGGATGGCCTTCTGGTCCGAGGTGGTTTGTCGCCGAACCAATGTGGTCAAAGTGCGTATGTGTGCACTGGTGCAAGAGAGATGAGAATTAAGCAAAGTTGAAGTAGATATATACAAGGAAAACCCCACCAAAAGCGTTCCCCACTTCTTATCAACTCACGATCACTTGGAAAGTCCACTTCTTCTCGGCGTCACCGTCCCCTCCATGTTCCTTTCGCAAGATTTCTTCCTCAATGAACTCAAAAATGTCCTTCAAACCCGTTCCGGTATCGATGACTGTGACGATGGATTCTGATGGGTGTACCTTCACATATGAATGGGCATACTGCCCGTATGGATCTTCTTCGACTATTGTGAAAAAGTGTTTGTGGGGGCGTTGGTGATCGGGGGGCAGGTGAAATGATGAGGTTGGGGCGGCGGTTGCGGTCGCCACGCTTGAGTGTCTACTGGAAGAACCTTGTTCTGTTCAATCTTGTTTTTTTTACGGTAAATTCAATGACCCAGCACTGTTGTTTCATTGAATAGTGTACACCGTTGACGGCGCTCTTGGGTTTTAGTTGGTTTTCCATGGCGGCAACCCAGGCGACAACACCCAACAATTGGATCTTCTTTTCGTTGCAGTTCTGTCTGCGTAACGTTCAAAACGAGCGAAACCAACGAAAATTTGCGGAAACTATTGAAAAACTGGTCACACAGAGTGTGCTGGGCCGGGAATTCAAGTCGGAGTTTGAATTCAAAACTGACATTCAAAAAACCCTTTTACGGGTAACCACATGCGATGTTTTGGAACGGAAAAAGACAGCATACGCGGTGTGAATATTCTGATGTTGATAACAAACGAGGCGTATAATGATCAAATTGAGTCTTGGTATCTAACTTCAACCGCCGTTTTCGAATCACCCAAGTCAGTAAAAGTCAGAACTACGACTTGGAAAGTTTGGAACACACTCATTTCACTTCGCTAAAGAGTACGAGAAGAAGAAACATAAATTGGAATGGTAATGTCAAGTGCTGACCCATAATGTTTGAGATGCGCCGCGTCATCTTTGTTACCAGCTTTCTGTCTCTCTCTCTCTAAGCGGGCTTGCAACCAATTTCCTCGTCTCACCTCAGGTCTCGTCTTGTTTTCTTCGTGTTGAATTCTTTCCGGATCCATGGCATCCCTTTTCTCATTTTTTCGTATTGGTGAATTGAGTCAATTCTGCTTGATGTGGGTAGTCTCTATTGTGAGAGCCATGATCGCTCTAGACATATACTTTACTCCTTCTATCCCGAAAAACAAATAAAACCATAAATAGTACTTCATACGTCACAGGCATTTCCAACTACTTTTATCACTGCTGCCACCTCCCCACAGCCCAAGCAAGAGATGCCCTCTCATCTGAAATCCTGGTACTATCAAACCGTGTCCCCTTCAACTCATCAACAGTTCCAAACGGAACCGGCAAGCAATACTTGTGAACATCGTCATCAGACCCAGACCACCTCGAATTCGTCGTCTCCCCCACCGGAACTCCAATCTTGACATACTGAATAACATTCTCAAACAACTCAGCCTCCCAATCCATACGGTACGGATAATCATTCAGCGCTTCCGTTCGTGCAAAGCAACTGTGGGGCATACCACATTCGTTTGCAGTTTCTGCATTGGTAAGGTCGCAACCAGGTTTGCCGAGGAACATGCAGACAGACGTGCGTCCGGTGGAGGCTGTTGCAGCCGCGGCTGTGTCGAGACGACCTTCGCGAATGTTTTTGTCGGCTGCTGGGCGGATTTTGATCGATTCGAGCGCAGCGGCCATGACGAGACCATTCCTACCTGCACCATCACGTTCGGTGGTAATGAAGGCGAGGTTCATACTCGGGGGAAGATGGGGGACTCGGGAAAGACTGTAGAAACCAGCAGCAGTGATTGCGAAAAGGTTCTTTGTGCGGAAGTTCTGTGTTTTGGGCGGGAGAGAAACAGGAGTAGATATGAGTGAATAGATCTTCGGCACAAATCGACACAAAGAGTACAGCAGAACATATGTTGGATGTGGACGAAGTACATACGCAGTAACCAGACCGTGCTGTGTTCTCCTCGCACCCTGCACCCCAACCCAAAGCTCCGTTAACGAGGGGACCTCTCCACAACTGCGTGGTTGATGGGAAACGGCGAAAAAAAACACGTTAGGCATTATCGAGGCAGATCGAGAAATTCAATAAACAAAAACCAATGACGTCAAGAAATGAAATCGTTCCCTCACCTTGGCAGTAGGCCTTTCAATGATCCGAGTTCCTGCGGTTCCCATAGTATACCAGAGGTTGCTATTCCTCCTCAACAATTCCAAAGCAAGAACTTTCTCCACAGCGCCCTCAACTCTTTCCTTCACAAGATCAACACCCCATCTTATAAGCTTTCCCCATCCAAACGGAGTCTTCCCCCTTGGCATCTCGCCAGTCTTTTCGAACCGCTCTTCGTCTGCAAGCAACTTCGCCATCACCTGCTGCATGCATTCAAACGGGTTCTCCGACCTCAAACAGTTTGACCGATCAATGTCGATACCCGCTTCCTGCAGGCCCATGAATCCATCAATCGACAGCACGTTCTTGAACAAATCCTTCCCCTTATCGGCAGCCATGATCGTTAAGGGGCCTCCGAAGGATAAACCGAACACAGAAACGGTAAAGGTGGGACTTCTGTTTTCTGGAGGGATTGAATCGACTTCTTGACGGGTCATTTGAACGGCCCAGTCGACGTATTTTTGGATGGTTTCGAGGTTGGAGGGGAGGAAACCAGCGGGGGTATTGCGGAGACAGTCTGCACCTTTGAGAGAGCAGGCTTCGCCGTTGGTGAGGTAGCCGTGGCCGGGGTTAAGGGGGTTGAGTGTGAGGAAACCTTCTTTTTGGAGTTCGTGGGCGATCCATTGCATGGCATCGGGGCAAGCGGTGAATCTGGATGTCATTTGATAACAACCACATTAGCGTCAAAAACCTTTTGAATTTGAGCATCTGCAGAATACATGGGCATCTACTCGCGTCCAGTCCACGTACCCATGAAATATCAAAACAACACCCTTCACATCTTTCGCATCTTTCTCATTAAAAGCCCACCGTTTCTGAGGCATGCACCCCTTCTGCAACGGTTTGCTCCTCGCCTCACACACATGTGCCTGCCAAAGCGTCCATTGCTCTTTCGGAACCGAGCTACAGAAATCGACATCCGGATCTGACGAGATGGTTTTTGCAGCTGGATCGTCGATTAAAAGGGGGTGGATGCCAGAAGGGCGGGTGGCTCGGGGGGATGGTTCGGGCACGGGATCACCTTGCCGCTTGGTGAATGTTCGTTTCTGGAACTTTGAGCCGTAGACGCGGATGTTGACGATGCAGGCCCAGACGAGGAGGACGGCGGAGAGGCGCCGGAAGAGTTTGGAATATCGCATTGGTGTTGCGCTGGTTGTCTGGATTCTAAACTCGATGCTCTATGAAGGAATTTCTTGAACATTTATCTATCTCCAACCTGACTCCCTGGCTTGACTCCGCCTTGCTCAAAAGTAAGGACCCTAGTCGTCATCCTTGCACTGTTTCCGTCAATTTTTTGTCGTTTCGCGGTTCGAAACGGAAAGGGAGGGTACTGACGCCGGCGGCGAGGATCAAAATTCGCATTTTCACGAAAAATGGAAGTTGCCATTTTTGAAACATCTCGCGTTTCGTACAACGCATTGCACTTGCAGTACATTGGAGGTTTGCGCCGCATTTGAGGTGGAGTTGGAGTTGGAGTCGGAGTAGCCAGTTCGATAGAGACGGAATATGGGCAGGTCAATAGAGACGGAACTAAGTAACCATGTTGGATGGTTTGGGGCGCTGGACTAGTGGAATACCACGGCCGCGACTGGGCCGTGACCAACTCCACCAACTTCCACCGATGAGTACCGATGGCATGTTGGGTTATGATACCGATTTAAATTGCAATCAAGTTGATTCGCTATTCAAAAGACAACATCTATATTTCTAAAGCACGAGAATAAATACTGAAAAACCACCACGATCTACTGATCTACGCGCCGAGTCGCATTCACTTCTTCCATCTTTTCGTCGCCCAGTTAAACAACCTCGTCTCATCCCCGAACTGCGTGTTATCGAACCGACTGCCCCGCAATTCCTCAACACTCCCAATCGGGACGGGCACACAATAATCCTTGATGTCCTCCCCACTCCCGCTCCACCTCTGGTTGGTCGTCGAACCCACTGGCGTTCCATCCCTCACAAAGTCAATCACATTCCGGAACAACTCTGCCTCCCAGTTCATTTTGTACGGGAAGTCATAAAGGGCCTCTGTGCGCGCAAAACAGCTATGTGGCATACAGCAGGCGTTGGCGGTTGCTTTGTTCGTGAGATCACAATCGGGTTTGGAGAGGAATATGCACATGGATGTGGTTGCAGGGGGGTCGTTGGAAGTGGTTTGCTGGTGCTGGTCGGGGGACTCCGAGGTGTGTGGAGGGAGCGCTTTGGAGGCATCTGGGCGGGTTCTGATGGACTCGAGGGCGGCTGCCATTGCGAGACCATTCCGACCTGCACCATCGCGTTCTGTTGTGATGAAGGCCACGTTTATTTTGGGGGGCAGATGTGGAACTCGAGAGAGACCGTAGAGACCGGCAGCGCTGATTGCGAAGAGATTTTTTATGCGGAAGTTCTAAGAGGTGTTGAGGGAGGGGGATGTGGGTTAACATTGCAATTCAGTGGTCCTCGACTCGGACGTGGTTGGGAAATGTGCATATGATTTGGGAATTCGCATATGAATGGATTAGAAGGACTCAAAATACTTACGCAGTAACCCGCTCGTTCAGAGTCGGTTTCGCAATCGCCGCCCCAACCGAACGGTTGCCTCAGGATAAGGGGGTTGATCCACTAATGAAACAAAATCAAGGAAAGTGAGTTCGCAAACTTTGACAAAATTTGGGGCAGAATTTGGGGGCAAATGCAGAAGCGACCATCCATCTAATAGATGCTTACCCGCAAGAACGGATTCGAGATGATTTTTGTTCCCTTCGTTCCGATCGTGTACCAAAGGCGACTATTATGATTCAGAAGAACAGAAGCTATACTGCTCTCCACCAAGTCCTCAAACTTGTCCTTCACGCGCTCATAACCCCACACGATGAGCTTCCACAAACCCAGCAAGCTGGCCGGCTTCGGTACACCCGTTCGCTCCATTTCTTCATCTTCACCCAGCAGATTCGCAGCATATTGTTCCATACACTCCACCGGGTTCTCGGATCGCAGGCATTTGGATCTGTTCAAGTCGATCCCAGTCTCCTGCAAACTGAACAACCCATTCACCGACAAGACCCGATCAAACAGTCCCTTGCCCTTTTCCGCAGCGATGATCGAGAGCGGTCCACCCAAAGACAACCCAAATACGGAGACGGAGAAGTCATGAGCGCGACTTTTCAGCGGGACTGCGGCGACTTCTTGGCGAGTCATGGCAACGGCCCAATCAACGTAGGAGATGTATTGTTTGAGAGTGCTCGGAAGGAATCCGGCTGGGGTGTTTCGGATGCAGTCGGCACCTTTCAGATCGCACGCGGAACCATCGCGGGGGTAGCCATGACCGGGGGTAAGAGGGGTGAGGGTAATGTATCCTTCGTTCTGGAGCTCGTGGGCGATCCATTGCATGGCATCGGGGCAAGCCGTGTATCTGCATTTGGCGATGGGGTGAAGGTCAGATTCACATTCGTTTGCTGGGGAAGAACAGGAAAACCGGCAACAAAATTTAATGCGATGTTGTCGCGATTATACTTACCCATGGAAGATCAACACAACTCCCTTGACATCACGGGCGAACTTCTGATTGTAAGCCCACCGTCTCTGGGGCATGCACCCCTTCTGCAAGGTCTTGGATCTCGCTTCGCAGACATGTTGTTCCCAAAGACTCTGCCGATTGACGGGTGTAGACATGCAGAAAGCAAGGTTGGGCTCTGATGCGATGGTTTTTGGTGATGCGGCGGGATCATCGACCAGGAGAGGGTTTGTTGGTCGGTTTTGAGGAGGGGAGGGGGGGACTCGGGGGAATTCAAGCGGTGATTGTGGTTGGGTGTAGGGTTCGAACATCTCGGACTCAACTTGCTGCTCCCATTGTTGTTGTTGTCTCTGCCAGCGGGGTTGATGGGGTTGTTCCTCTTCCTCTTCGATGAAGGGTTCGATTTCTGAGATAGATACTGGGGGTGGCCGTGACTGCTCTTGCTGTTGCTGTTGTTGCGCTTGTAGCTGCTGATTTTCGTCCGAGTCGGTTTGGCGTTTCGTCAATGCGAACGAGATGTCCGCCAAATAAACCCAGGAAACAACGAGAATGAACAACAATCGTCTTAGATGATGCCGCATTTTGCCTTTGGGACGACGGTGAAAAGGCGAAGGGGAAAACGGCAAAAGCAGGCCAGAAAGCAGGCGATAGTTAGGGAAATGTGTGTGTTTATTGACTAGATTATATGCGAATTACGTGCCAGCTACGGTTCAAATTCAAATTTTCGTTTTTCTCGAGTTCTTTTCTCATTTTTGGCGTGAAAGTCGTGAAAGTGACGTCCTCACAGTTCGGTGCACGCGGCATGGCGCGCGCGGTGTGAGTGGTGTGTAGGGGTGTGAGTGGTGCGTCGGAGGTTGAATTATTCAAAATCACCAAAAAAATTTTCCACATATTTTAGAAAGATCTTTTGTGGATAACATTCCGCTGCAGGAACACATCGACAGGGCGCGCCGCTACATTGTGCGGTGCGCGCCAGAGTCATGTTGGTCGCCTTCGATCAGGCCTTTGATCAACGGCTGGATCGACCAACGGTTTTTTTTGAGAGACGCCTTTGGAAGCCCTTGAGGTTCGAAATCTGCTCTCTTCGCCGCGAGAGATCCAGCTGCACAAGAACCCCCTCATACATCTGCCTCAAATGCCTTGTTCATGTCCCCGGTCGGAGGAGCAAGGAAATCATGCAATTGAGTTTCTAAATGCATGAAGTGGTAATCTTTGGCAGCTGACTTTTTTTGATCATTTTCAGTCTGTGAATTCAGCTATGGATCTGTCTGAGGATCCTACGATCGGTTCATTATAAGAATGGGTGTATTGAAGTAAAAGAGTATGATCTTACGGTCAACTGCATGCGGGAAGCGGAGAGTTCTTCATTTCACGCCGATTTCAATATCCTCTTCAACTCTTCGACCATTTGAAGATGATGTTCTGATCCATGGTGTACAAATGCGCAGAGAGAGACATTACAACTCCTAAGTGTGCTTACCACTTCTCCTTTAACAAATTCCAAGAAAGAGATGTTTCTCACTAACCCCAGATCCTGCCCCAAATCCCAAACAACTAAATCAACATATGCCCCAAGTCAGGGCGCGCAAGCCTTCATGAGATTCGAACCAAAATCATCTCAAAGCTGTGTCACACTCGCGGTGAACTGCGGACTTCGCGAAAAAAACACAGCTCCCACACCTTCAGAGCACCTTCGCGGAGTACGTGCCAACTCTGTTCTCGTCTGCTATCAAGAATCAAGAACGATCTCCTAGGGGTCCTTGCTTAAGTGGACGCCAATAAGGATACGGCCTTTCTGAACGCCAGCGCTCTCTTGACATCATTCCGATCTCCACTCTCGTGCTGTGGCGTTTTCGGAAAGGGCCTGTTTCGATTGCGCATGTTCGAGACGGGGAGGCTAATAGAACGGTCACACTTCTAAGAGTGTAGTCAATCGATCATCATTTTCTACTTCGGTCACTCAGTCCTTTCCCTGGTACTGCAGTTGAACTGCGGTATATTCACGATTGTGAAGAGTTGTTGAACCGCCTTGAAGACTGCACACAGAATAACCGCGACCAGACCAGCATAAAGAAAGGAGGATTTGGATTGAACAAGCTCGCTTAACAGCGTCATGAAATCCTTCTTTGGTCGGAAGCAATCCATATCCCGCAGCCCGACTCGGCAATCAGAAGCATCAGGACCGTCTGCGTCTTCAAAGGAAAACGGAGGATCGGACGCAGTGGACCCAAAACAGCACTACAGCGCCCTTGCACTTTCTCAACAAACGACCAAAATGGCATCCTTTGGACAATCACAACCTCACCCTTTCAAATCCCACCTCGCCAACCCAGCCACGACAACACCTTCACCCTTCTCAACAACACCACAGCAGCACGGGACACGATACCAGTACTCATCGCAACTTCCACACCGGATACAGCCGCATTTGCCTGCCGAGAAGATTGGCTACGATATTCATGCGTCGTCTTCACACTCTGCAAGTTACCACGCTCGTAATATTATGGTCAATAAACCTACCGATCAGTCATCGAGGTGGTCGAGTGGATCGAACAATCAGACGCAATATATCACTATCAAGTTGGATAAGATGGCTATTGTCCGTATCCTTTTCAACTGACTTTCGTTGGGCGTTTCCACGGGACTTTTTGATCTGGATTTGATTCGTTTTGATTTCGGAATCACTTCAGTATATTTCCGATATTGGAAAAGCTGTTCTTTTTATCTCCGTTTTTCTATTACAACTTTCGAATATTGCCTTAACCCACATCAACGTACGGTTGGATATATTGGTTGCACTTCTCTCTCATTTTCACCACACTAATCACGCGCGCGAACAGAAAATATCACTTTCGGCAAATTCCATAAAGTTCACGTCTGTAACCTCAAAGAATTCAAAGTTTACGGCGGATTGACACCAGACAGCAACACAATGATCGAACTCTTACATAGCGGTCTTCGGAATGATAGCGAACCCGAAACGTTTGCTTTGAAGCATCGCGCGAACGGAGTGGTGAGTTTTTTTTACCATATGTGATTGAAATATCGCCTGGGAGCGTTGTGTCGTGCTTTTTCCTTGATCCTGTTTTGTGCTACTCAAGAAGGCGGAGGGCAGGTTTCCTAACCAGATTTGCAATTGGGGTTGAAGGTTTTTCCGTGTCAATATATCAAAATAGTTCCGTTGTTGGCTCATGGTGCGAATTTCAATTTCAGTATATGGTATGTCGAACTGAAAGGGATCACCAAGCCTGAGATTGTGGAGCAAGTTTACTGGGATTATGTTCAGGTAAAGTCTTGGGGCGCTGACAAGGTTGCTTTTCTTTCTTCTCTCAAATTGAGATCAATGTGATTCACATTGGTCGATTTCCTCCTTTTCGTCAACGTTTTCCTTAAAAGTATCGTGAAAGCGAAGTCGTTCGGTTATGTTTGAAACACTTCAGACAGCGGAATTTCGCCGATGCCTTTGATGCCATACAAAAACGGACGTGTATACAGCTGGAAGACCCGTTGTTGACCGAGCTACATCGCTGTCTGGTAAGTGTCCATGACTCTTTCCAGTAGTTCCCATTAATATGTGAAATTCGATTTGAGGCTTAAAAAACTACTTTATGCCACCCTAAAGGTCGGTAACGGCGACTTTGCAGCAGCTGAGCACATCCTTGCACAAGCTGCGGAACGCAACTTGTTCGAAGATTACATCAGCGAATGCGTTTACAAACCCGCCTGGAGACGCATCATAGCAACCGATAATGGTGAGCAAAAACGAATCAAATTGAGCTCAATGAATGTGATATATAGCCTTTTGATGACACCGCATGACATTTATCTCTTTCCTACCTAATCCGACCTTTTTTGTCAGATGGGCTTTCCCCGGGTATGAGAGGTGGACATCAGATGTGTATCGATTCAGACGTGAGTCGATTTCCGAGTCTTTTCATATTTTTTTCTTCCTTTGTGGCGAGTTGCATGGACTTTGTTGTTGCATTTTCCATTTCCATTCGACTAAACGTCTCTTGCGCCTCATGAAATAACGCAGTCCGGAAAGGTTTACCTCATCGGCGGGTGGGATGGAACAAGAGATCTGTCTGACTTCTGGTGTTATGATCAAAACACTGAAAAGTGGACATGTATCAGTTTGGACACCAAAAGGTATGATTCGGGTTTTGTCCTTCTTGCGTCGGGTGCTCACAAAGCGCATGCGGAACTCACATTTCATACTCATCACCGCGTGGTTTCTTCACACCTGGACTTAAAATTGGTAAATGACGATATAACAGACAAGGAGGACCAGGACCGCGATCTTGCCATAAAATATGTTTCGATTCCAAAACCAAGTTGATCTACCTTCTTGGGCGGTATGTCGACCCAGATCATCGGCCCAACGACAACCTGGATAACGACTTTTGGAAATATGATACAGTAAGCGGGAGGTGGACCAAAATCTGTTCGAATACACATGTAAGTTGGGTTGAATGTCTACTTAGTCCGATGGAGATGACTACTTTGCCTTTCGTGATTATCGAGCGAATACCATGATGGCTAATTAAGGTCCGTGTTGTCATGTTGTCGGCTGGAAAGGCCGAGGGGGGTCCGGAGTTGATATACGACCACCAAATCGCGATCGACTCGCAGACCCAAATGATTTATATATTTGGCGGTCGAACCGTTGGACCCGACCCGAATCAAACGCACTACTCCGGCCTGTACTCATATAACATCACCGCAAACCGATGGCGTCTTATTCGTTCAGACACCAACCAACCCGAGCACTCGATCCAGCTCAGATCTCGTATCGGCCACTCGATGCTCTTCAACCCAAACACACGAGAACTCTACATCTTTGCCGGCCAGCGGAGTAGGGATTACCTTTCAGATGCTTACATATACGAGATCGATAATGATGCCGTCGTGGAGATATCGAGAGACTGCTCCAAGCAAGGTGGTCCTGAGGCCATGTTCACCCAGCGTGCAAGTATCGATGTGGAGAGGGGGGAGCTGTATGTCCTTAGTGGGCTCACTCGTGAGAAGACGGGCGCACCAGAATCGGCAAAGAACAGCTTTTGGGTATATAATATCCCGAAGAACAAGTGGTCAAAGGTCTACCAGAACGAGAATACGAGCCCGGAGTACTGGTCGAAGATGGGTGACCGGGAACCGTGCCCGCGTTATGCCCATCATCTTGTGTATGACCAGAAACGGAAGCTTCACTTTTTGTTTGGGGGAAACCCGGGAGATCAAACCAATGCGCAATTGAGGCTGGATGATTTTTGGGAGTTGAAGTTGATACGGTGAGGATTGTTCTTTTTCCACCTTGTTGCTTTTACCCCGATTTTGTTTCGGGTCTTTTCTGTTTCCCCACAAAGTCATTGACACAGACCATTTCTAAAAACCCGCAGTCCATCAACAGACGACATTCTCCGTCGATCAAAGTTCTATATTCGCCGTCAACTTTTCAAGGAGATGTGCCGTTCGGGCAACCCATTAGAAGCACTTCAATATCTCCAGCACGACGTCCACGATGTGGCGAACCACTCAGATTCAAAAGAGTCCAAAGAGTTCCGGGACCTGACGCATTTGCTGTTTCACTGGCAACAACAGCAAACACATCCGCAGCAGGGCTCATCGTCGTCGTCGTCGTCGTCCATAGCTGCGGCTGCGGTGGCATCAATTTACTCTCAACCACAGCCACAACCACAACAACAACAACAGCAACAGCAGCAACAACAGCAGCAACAACGGAGTTCGGCTCCTTCAATGAGGTTGTTTCCTCAATTCTTTTCATCATCCGCGGGGGCTGCTAACGGTTCTGATCGAGAGAACGGAATGATGATGGTGGACGGCGGTGGTGCTTCGTCGTCATCATCTTCATCTGCGCCTGCGGCTGGTGCAGCTCAAGGCCTCGTGAATGGTGGGGGGTCTGGTAGTGTTGGCGGGCTTGCAACAGGGAGTGGTGTGTTCTCGCAGTATGGTGGAGCTGCAGGTGAGTGAATGGGTTTTCATAACTCGACCATTGCGGGGTGGGAATGAACGAACTGAATCAAAGGTGTTTGGGGAAATGTTCTTTTGATATGACTGCCGATAAATAACTTTCTCAACAATCCCCGTTTCCTCCTTTTGCGCACATCAGACTACCCCAACAGGTCGTCGTCACACGAAGCGCCACCCACCGCAGCAGACGACGAGGTCTTTGCATCCCGAACCGAACTTTACGAGAATCTTCTCGAGTTCTTCCCGGCGCAGATGCGGGAACCGAAGGGGAACCTCGTCGATTTGGTGCCGATGTCGTAGAGCAATTCAGTGCTGTCAATTTTGTCGCACTTTTGGGCGTGCCTCTGAATGTTCTTGTCAGCAATTGAAGGATGTGGAAGGGAAGGAAGGGAAGGAAGGGGT